>JZKD02S1755546.1:951067-971586 GCA_000966675.3 Picea glauca
TACCACCTACCCCCCCCCCCTTCGAACAAGATGCCAAACCACCTCTCCATAATGCTATCCACTCTGCCGCCATGTACCTTCCCCACTCACCTGTCATCCGTCACATCCCATCCACTTGTCATCCACTCACTACCCTCCACCTCACCCCTATACACCTTTTACCCATTTATTATTCTCCACCTCATCCCCGATATACCCATTGGCCAATCAATGCGGGTGATCATAACCGCTGGCCTGCTGACCCGTCATCCTTTTTCCAACGGACAGTCGTTCATCCTTTTAATCCCATTTTCGCCATTGTCATGTTGTGCATGATCCCAACACGTTCGAAGCTTATTTTCTCCGTCATCTTCGGTCAACAATATCCATTAAACGTCGATAAACACAACTAACATTTTGTTTCAACTTGCAGGTATCAATCAAGACAATGGCTCCCAAGTACAAATCCAAAGAGGTTGAATAAAATCCCTTTCTCCCCCCTCCTGTTGATCTGGATTGAATTCCATTAGCTGACAAAGATCACTTAATTACAGAGCTGAAGTGCAAATTCGACTTCTTCGAATTTCACTTCTAGCTCAAAGATACATTTATGGATCAAAGCGATGAGATTGGGCTCTGGGAGTCCAATCTCCTGCTGTACCTATTCCCCCAAGTCTACCACTTCCCTGAATTCACCCTTAAGTGCCAGGCACACTATCTGCCCAATCAGAGAGCCATCATTTTGTCACCTAGAGAGACCCTTTTCACCATTACATATGAAGTCATAGACCATATGATGCAGGTACCCAGAGCCAAATCCCTTTCTCTTTTTTTTGTTGAAGTCCTGACCGAATTATGCCAGAAGTTGTATTTTCCCTAGAGAGCGCAAATATTGGATCTTTTCCTCCCTGAAAGTGCCTAGTTACCCAAGAAAAATCCCCCCTACCATTCCTCCATTTTCTCAGAGAAAGATAACCAAATTATTTCCTCCATGTGTTGTCTACTCAGATATTATTCAGACGAGTGGGTGGACGAACCCATCTTGGGTTTCCTATCCATTTTCTCCACCGAAGAGAAGGCCACCACCCAGTTCAATTTCATCTAGTTTTTATTCGATAACATTCATGAGAAACTCTTCAGGTTTCCTACAGAAGGCATGTTCAGGTACTCATCAATATTGGCATACATGTTCATATTTTTTCAATCAGATAAGTTTCCTTTCTTCATGCAGAAGCTCGACCCAGACAGAAAGCCAAAACCAATCACATCCTGGATGTCATTACTGAGAAAGAAATCATCTGAGTTCTGTTTTAAGAAATTCGTTGACCAGTTTTACCACCCAATGGTAAGAATTATAAGTGGATTGAAAGAACCTAGGATAAATGAAGAGATCCAAAGGATCTTACACCCATCAGACCTTGCAAAAATAGGATATTGGTATCTATACAAGGACCACACAGAAATCATAGTTTATGGATGTAAGATGCCCCCCTATAAGCTACCCAAATACTTCCCTGTCAGGATATTCACTCTGGAATATATCAGGCAGATGATTAATTTAGACGACATTCATTTCAAGTATTTTAAGAATAAACAACAGTTGAGGATCAAGGGACCTATAAGACCGTTTATCTGTAATAGTAGAGCTGTAGGGGAAGAAGCCAACAAGCTATTAAAAGAAATGAAGTTCAGTCCCAGTTGTCTTTGGCAGTATGATCCCTTTGGATTTATCATAGAAACCATATTGAAGAAAAACAAATTCCCCTATGCTCATGTGCCTAGACCAAAGATAGAGAAATTTGTGAACCAAACACAGTGGGAGGAAAACACTTTAATTGATACTGAACCATAGTCTTATCCTTCCATATTTTCGCAAACAACTACTCCACAGGTACCAGTAGAGAAGAGGCTCAAGAAGGATGTATCCCCCTCAATCACTGAAGTCTCAACAAAATACTTCCAAGTTTATAGAAAAATACCAAAGACCAGTCATACACCTGATAGGTTTGGAGGAGAGGAGATTCATTCCACTACCATGGAGGGATAAGTTTCACCACTACCTTCAGGAAGCCAACAAATGATTTCTACTTCTTCATCTAGGAAGCAGACTGATACCACATTGACTAATAATCCCTCACAAGATTTTGCAGAACTTAGCATTTTTGATAAATATAACTTGATTAAGAAGAAGAATGAAGCGCTTACTAGTAACACCTATGCACAATTCTAGAAGAAAACATCTACAACCCAGCATAGGTTGCTCTCTTATTTTGACACAGAAAAAGGGAGGATTCACATGGCATATTTGCAGGCACAAGTGCCTCAACCCAAAACAATTTATGATTACAAAAGGTCAACATTTGAGTTTGATAGCAGAGATGTGAATCTAGCTTGTTAGCACAATAATTTGCAGCTAGAAGAGGTCTACCTCTCCATAAGAAACTAAATAACCTATAAATACTATATAGACTTCTAGTACTTACTGTTAAGAGTTTTGGGTTTTCACAAAGAATTAATCCCTTCAACAGTAGTAGCGCATACATTCTGTAGCACTATGATGCTACAGAATAGTCTATTTTTGATATTCCACCATTTTTCTACCCACAATGCTTCTGAATCGCCTAAGATTGATGACGTTGCTACTACCCGAGGTTGCTACCCATTATGCACATGTTCAAGTGAAGGTGTTGCGTATTATGATGGAGCTACCTAAATTTTGACAGAACACACGGGCGGGCACTACCGAATTTCTTGTAGAGACACCGTTTGCACATATACACACCAGAGTGGTGCTACCTAAATTCGCTAATGAAATTCTGGTAGAAACCGAATTGTGCAGAGTTATTTTTCAAGGACACTTCTACTAGTTTTGAGTGACTAACTTAACATTTGGATTATGAACAAATGAGAAGGTATTTTTGAAAACTGGAGGAGTTTTTTGTTCATTGCATACCAAAAAACAAAAACTTCTCAGTTTTTCAAAATGTGCTATGGTTAGATATTTATTTGACACAGAAGTGGTGCTACAGAACGTGCTGCTGAAACTTTGTTTTAAGACTGTTGAACTGACATTTTTTACCAGTTGAATTCCAAGAGGATTTCCGGGCAAAATAAGATTAATTTTAAAAATACAAAGGAGTTTATTTTCAATCACAGACCCAAGAAAATTAACCTCTTTCATTTTTCACACAGGTGTCATGGAATGAGAGATTCAAAAGAATCTTTGAGCCCTATGTTTTCAGTTTTCATGATTTCCTGTTTGAGCCATGCTATTGTGACACCTGTTGTGGACAGATGGAGATTAATTTAAATAAACCGAGAGATATTTTTGTTCATAACAAGATTATCTACAAAAACCATTCTCATATTTTACACATTTGTTATGGTTTGAGAATTACAAGTGGATTTTAGAAGCCTATTTTTCAGAATTTTGCCTCCTGAAAAGAAGGAAATTAGTTAAAACGTGTCATTTTCTATTTGTAGTTGTTTCTATTTTGGGAAAGGGGTTGGAGTTCGAATGGGTAAGATGTAAAGGACCTATATGGATATATATTCATTGTACAAGAGGGTATAGGGGTTGGATTCATGAGCAAGAGAGATGAGAGAGTTGTAGGAGGCACTTTGCCTATGATCATTGTAAGCCCGAGGGGATTTTTTTTTTTGTAAATATTTTTGTTATTGAAGGTTCATGATATCTATGTTATCAGATTGTATCTCTTGCTTTCTTTTCTAATTTGTCTTCTTACTTGAATGAATTGTACACATTGAGGATCATGATTTCCTTTGATTAATGGGTTATTGATCATCTGAGGATATGATATATCTTTCCTATTAGTCATTGTTTACATTCAAATACCTTGGATTCATTTATAGAGAGAGGGTCTTTGCTTTATGGATGTTCTTCTTTGTGTTATATTTTTCTTCCTCTATTTAAAAAACCTTTATCTGATATGCATATTGATTGCATTTAATGAGCAGGGTGTTTGCTTGACTCCATAGCCCAATGGTCCATCATTGATTTACAACAGCTTACTGTACATTTCCTTGTTTTCTTTTTCTTGATCCACAAAACCAATCAAGTCTTTTTATTTCTATGTTACCAAGATTACTCTCATTTACAGTTTGGGAGTGACTCTTGGAGTGATAACATAGCTGATTAGATGGACCTACACAAATAGACTGAAGAAATGATTTTCTCCACTCTCGCCAATACCTCCACGAATGCAACAAAGTTGCAGGTTTCCTTGAATAATGTCCAGATTCAGCTGAAGCTAGAGAAGGTGTCTTCTTTGGAAAAATACAACAAGATATAATCTCTGGAAAAAATAGTACTCAAAATTAGATATGATACATCTAATGTCAAAGAAGTGGAAGATCTCCTCAAGAAGAAGAACATTGACACAACCTCCTTAAGGAAACAACTGAAAATATCTTCTACAGAAGACCCACAGGCAAAGGAAATAGCCGAGACTGAAATCCAAAAGGAGGAAATGTTGATATTAATCATGGAGAAAAATGCGTAGATCAAGGATATAGAAGATGAGCTGGAGAAACTAGTCAAAGAAAAGGAGAAGAGTGTGTCCATGGAAGTCATTACACTGAATGCAGTCCCTCTCATAGGGGCCAGTACAACAATAACAACATCAGCCACCACAGGGGAAATTCCAGCAACAACCTCAGTGACAGATCCAAATGCAGTAGAGAAATTGGCAAAAGCAATGGAAGACATGTCTATGCAAGGGGAAGAAATCAGAAAACTACATGAAGAGATTCAGAATATCCAAAAGCTAAAGTCTACGTTCCAAGCTAGCTACAACACTGAGATGCATAAATCAGAAAGGCTCAAATAGGAACTGCAGTAGCTATAGAAGGAAACAGTCATGGCTAAGACACTGTCAGAGGCTAAGGAAAATATTTGGATGGACATCTGTCAATCAGTGATAGAGAGATCACCCCTGATACAAATTCTGTTTGAAAAACATGAGCTAGTGTAGAGAGCCATACAATCCATTGACAGGATAAAGGGAGAATTGGGAGAAATGTGTACAGAGGCAAAAGAGATCATCAGATTCTTAAATTCTAAATAAAAAGAAGAGATGGAAGCCCAACAAATTGAGGATATGACTGAAACTATTCTTGAAGTTAAGAAATTCTTGACCAAGAGGGGGTTGATGCTACAACTCGAGGAGAGAGTTGAAACAATGGATGTTGTGGTACAAAGGTTTTTCAGCAAGGTTGACTCTTTGCAAAAGAAAGGTCTTCCAAGTTTATTTGTGATCAATAACAAACTGATTACCCTCTCAGACTACAAAGAAAAGATCCTCACAATGGAAAAAGGTGGGTCCAAGTTTGCAGGCATACAAGGCAGCATCACGGGCGAAGCATTCTTGGAAAATCTGTAGTTGGACCTGAGCATTCAACACGAGATAAAGTATCTCTTCATCACCAAGCCCACCTTCACTAAGTACACAGAAACAAATTAAGTATACCGAAGGATGCTCAAAGTTACTATTCCTAGTTAGCAGAGATGGGAAGACTTGTGTGACTTGATCAACTAGATGGTGATGTGGAGTTCCAAGTCAGCACACGGAGAAGTCAAAGTCAAGTTGATGACTCACCAACAACCTTCCCGGAAATCAACACAAAGAATTCGAAAAATCATTAGCATTTCCTACATTTCTGTGTTTTGTTATCTAGTTAGTTAGATTTTCATTCTACCACATCTTGATCATTAATGACAGGACCGAATTGTAATTTTTCTATAAATACTTCATACTTTGAAGCATTGAGGGTTGATCTTTATGCCCAAGCAAGTTGTAATATGTAATCATTTTGAAGAATATCTACCAGTAATAAAAAGGACGATTCATAGGATTCTTGCGTGTTGACATTGGTGATGTTATTTCTCATTGTTTAATGTTTATCTTACTTCATTACCATTCTATTTTCTTTCTTTGGTCATTTAAAAGAAGGTTAAGTGCATAATTTATCTTCATATAATCTATTTCTCGATTTTAAAGATCTGAATGTTATTCTTCTGATATTGTGATAAAGAAATTCTTAAATGCTTCTTTGTTGTGATTGATTATCTCACCTTTTTTCTGCCTCTCCATCGCTTTAATTCTAAAGGATCCAACATTTTCATTACCTTTCCCTGTGAGGAAACCTAATAAAATTTTTTCTCTAATCTCAACTCATAACATAGACCCCATAGCCCAATGGATGCGTGGGCAATATTTCAGCCATCTTTATAAAACAAAACAACAGATTCCTATTAATTTAGCTAGCCTAATATTTAAAACCCTAAGATATATAAATCTTACAGATAGATCCCTCTTTGAAACTGGCAGGGCTAGATCCCAGTTTCGAAGTGGTTGGACAAATTTACCTCTACTAAATTTCTTCTACCTTCTGACAACCTCTAGGAATTTACAGAGCATTAACACATGGGATTGATTATGATGAGACATTTTCTTTGGTAGAAAAGATGGACTCATCTGGTTGACCCTTATTGTTGTTGTAGCCAGGGGGTGGTGAGTTCACCATATGGACGTGAATAATTAATTTCTTCATGGGGATCTCTCAGAATATATATACATGGAGCAACCTCAAGGGTACATACAAAACTCATCTCTAGTATGTAGACTGAAAAAGTCACTTTATGGCTTTAAGAAGGAACCTAAATCATGGCATGCTAAGATGGGTTCTTATTTACTTTCTCATAATTTTTTTATATGTAAATCATATCCCAACATTTATATGTCAAGGAATTATGAGTCTCTGTTGATCTTAGTTCCATATGTAGATGACCTTTTGGTCACAGGAAATACGGCCTCAACAATTATTGCAGTGAAAAACATTTTTCATTACAGATTCTCTATGACCACCATGGGTCCACTTCACTTTTTCCTTGGTATTGAGATCAACCAAGATGCTTCAGGCATCAAGTTGTCTCAGACGAAGTATGCCAAGTATCTCTTGGTTAGATTCCACATGATCAACTGCAAGTATGCAACCACACATTTTTTATATAGGGTAAGGTTTTGTTGATGGGTCTTAAATCCCTTGACTCAACAACAAGAACCAAACCCGCCACTGAGGCCCAATTAGACTCTACAACGTTTAAGATGGAATGGTTCTCCAAATCTTGCGATCTAGCCAATTTATCAATAGGCTTTATGTTTTCTTGTGAAGGTTCTTCCTTTGGTTAAGACGGTTATTTTTATGTAATTCTCTTGGGTGGGGTTGGCATGAGAGATGCAAGCCAGTATAAACCAACTTGACAAATAACAGGACAAAGTTTTAACTATTGGGAAGAGGTCGAGCTTCGAATAACCGGCAGCTCAAACATGCAGACATAGATTCTATGCCAAAGGGCCTAGTACTAATACATTAACCAAATGAGCACCCAATTATTGTTTGAGAAAACTAATTAACAGAAAGAAACCACATATGTAATCAATATCATGGTAAGAAAAATAATTTATCTACCATAACATTCATCACATAAAAACACAACGATTTTATTTTCATCATTAAAGAAAAGAACATCAAAACATTACACTAGATAACTTAAAAAAAAATTAATTGCTCTTACTCATTTACTACATCATTCTTGGAACATGATAGGAAGTAATTCTTCTCCAATTCGAATCACATACATCTGATGAAAATAGCTTGTCTTTGGTCCAGAAGGACTTCTTAGTTCATAGCAATCTCAAAATAGTTATCAACAACAAAAAAAGAAAGAGTTCTTACAACAACCATCAACCCCTGACTAATTGGTTGATGTCCTTATTTATAATATAAAATTCAACTGAAATTAACGGCTAAGTATAGTTTGAACCAAACAAAAATTGCCACATGGAATTATCATCTAATAGTTTCTTCAACAGTCCACCTGAGATGTTTCTTGAAAAGGGTGACTCTTTTCATATTCTGACCAGCTGATAAATATTTTTTCACAAGTGTTGGCCCATAGAAATATGTGTTGTTCCATTGGAGCCGCGTATATCCCCCTGATGTCTATTGCATGCGCCCAGTACTTTGTTAGATTGAAGTTCAATTGTTGAAGCATGGTCCAGGCTCTGATTGGATGTTCTGTGAGTTGTTGTACTTGCCCTGGCCTTGCATCGGTTATATTTGGGAACTCTTCGGTCCAAGGTGAGTCTTTTTTATCATATAACTTGACCATTTATCTCAAGTCAATAAAATTATCAGGGGTGCCGAACTCGAGTAGCCCGATGTACTTCATTATTTTATTGATTTTATCCCAGTGCTTCTAGCATCTGGTCCATTTTCCTTGGATTTGTTTATGTGGGTTTCGAGACGTTTTAGCCCAGTATTTGGTCGATTGATTCATGCGATTGAGACTTCTTTTACCCACAATTTGAATTCCATGTTCTTCTCTCTCTTATCCCATTGGACTACCTCAATGTATTCATTTCTCCATCTCCTTACATGTCATGAATGCCATGAGAGTGTCCTCCTGGAATTTGGCTATATTTGAGATTAAAAGGTGCCTTTATTTCTTGAACTTGTTGTAAAATATATCGAACTCATATTTCAAATACATTGCAGTCTACATAGCACCCTTATAGTATTCAGAAAGATGGCGTAGGTTTTCAAGCTCCTTCAGGGTGTTGGCCAATTCCTTTTCATCCCTCTTGGCTCTATCTTAGGCGGCATCTCAAAGGGATTTTCCTACGCCTATTAGTTCATATGCACGTGCATCTGCAGTGCTGATTAATTTATCCGATGTGGTAATCAAGATGGATTGATCCAAAGTGATCCTTCTCTTCTTTGCAGTCCTTTGAATGATGGCCTTCCTCTTTTGATCGTAGGAGATCAAATAGATGTCTGCTACCTCGTCTATTGGCTCTGGTATCTATTGATCACCCCATGTGAGGTTGTCTCCCAGGCTACCCATAGTGTATATATGTTCAAGAGTGGGCTCTCGAACCTCATCGTTTTGTCTTGTGGGCCCGACCTCTATTTGTCGCACGTCGGGGATTTGGATATTAGGCAAAATAGAGATGTCGGGTACATGTTTGTTTCTTTCTTTTCCATCGGCTATAGAATTGTCGATTTCCTTTTGTGATGATCCTTTCTCAGTATCCTCCAATTCAAGTTTATCATTTGGACTTGCTTTGGTTTCTAGCTCATCGAGTTCTTTTGTGTCGAGGTCACCTTCAACTTTTATTTCCTTTTGTGAGATCTGCTTGTCTTGAACCTTGGGCTCAAGGGAAGGGGTTTTCTCGGGACCTTCTTCCTCTTGGACCCGCAAAGGGGTGTCGCGAACGGGCTCCAAACTCTCGTCGTCACTGTATATGTGTATAAGTGTTCTCAAGGGATTGGGCGCTTGTGTTTCTATCGACACCCGGCCTGTCTCTGGTTGAGAGGCCCCTCCTTCCAAGCGATTGATTGGTGATGTTGTAGATTCAAGGTTTCCTAACCCATTGGTGTTATCGAGAACTATGGCACCATGATTGCTTGACTCTATCGGGACACTTTGGATGGTAGTTGAAATCGCAGATTTTATGATAAGGTACGGGTCATCTTGCATCCGCTTCATTAGTAGCTGAGTTTGTTGGTATAAAAGTGAACCCCTTTTTTGTGTAGTTTGATCTTCAGGGAGATCCCTGATTTGTGTTGGGGATTCCTGATGAGCTCCCGCAGCCTCAATGTCTTCTTGGGGATCACTTATTTCTTCCTCCAATTCATATGCTACTACTCTTGTCGGGTGTCGTCCAATTTCTTGAACTGCGTACTCCAAATACGTTGCCTGCTCTTCATAGTTCATAGCTTTAAACTTGGTTCCTTGAGGAGCATCCTTCCTGGTCGCCACCTCATCCCAGTATTGAGCGTTTTCAGTGAAAATTTCATCTTTGAACCAGTCATGGGCATAAGCCCAACAATATGATACCTGCGATGCATGTTGTAGAACAAGGGCCCTTGGGATCATGTTTGCATAATGGACCATTTTGGAAACGAAATTCTAATTGACCTAGCCCAAGTTGCTTAGCATGCACGGTGTCCTTGACCATGCAGAAGCCAATATGAAACCCATACGGTATGAAAGCCTTCTTCTGGTCCTTTACTAAAGTTGCGTTGTATCCCTGCAGGATGGTTTGATAGAAAATTTCCCCTAACACTAGCTAGTCGGGAACATAGATGGGTAATAAGTGGGGTGACCCCATGGTGCATAAAATCTTGATGTAGGTTTCTCTTTCATCTAAATACCAGTGACCAATTTTGTCTATAACCTTTTTTTCTTCCTCTAACAGCCTAGGGCATTCTTTCCTAAAGAGAAAAAGTAAATGCGTGTAATAAACGGATCACAGATAATAGCATAGGATTTCTTGTACCTGTTTTCCCATAAGATGTTGAAGTATACATAGACCACGAGCTTTGAAGAGTCCCAATTCAGGTTCATCCCAAAGAAAGAATTCCTAGCATAGATGGTATCCAGTAGGTACAAGGCTAGGCACTTGAGCTTGTCTTATGCAGGTGCTTAGCTATTTGGAGATGATGGCACCCTAATTGAAGCTTGTGCCTGAAATGGTGACTGTAAAATCTAGAGGCTTCCAAGCTTCTGAAAATCGGGAGAAGTCCTTCTCCCCATGTAACCTGCAAAGTAGAGACATGAGATATATGTATGGTTCCTTGAGATTGGTTGTTGGGTACTAGCCAACAGTCCGGTTCGTGAATTTTTTTTCTTCCCTCCACCAAGACGCCATGATTTTTCTGGTATCGAGTTATGCATAGAAACTCAAGACGAAATCAATGCTCAATTTTAGCTCAGATTCCTTGAGCTTGTAGTAACTCTGAACTTCTGATGGCAGGAAAATCCCAACGCATTAACCGTTATCATCATTAATCATACATTTTTGTGCATCAGCATGGTCAATAAGCCACTTCAGGAGCTCAATGCAAGGAAAGACTAGATACCGGCTTGCCACCATGTGCAAATAATCCCTACAAATATTTTGGAGGACATCGTCGTCGATCTTCCATGTCTCAGGGTCACTGTGCAGGGTACTCGAGGGGTTCTTCCCTCTTGATTTTCTTGAACACTTCTTCCCAGTGAGGAAAATATGTCTTGGCTCTAATACTTGCCTCTATATCTCCAAAAGTTGGGGCTAGACAAAGGGCTCCTTAGTGATCGTCTTAATGACAGACACTGGCTTGGGAGGGAACTCTAATTGTCTTGCAACTGCTGAGGGGGATCCATCTCCTACTTATGATTCTTGTATCTTTGGCACTCTTGGCGATTTCCTGGTGGAAGGCTTCTTCGGAGGCATTGTCCCTACAATTAAAACCCACCCTTTAAAAATGTATACAGAGTAGTGTTGGGTGAGAAAATATAAAATGGATCATAAAACCAGTAAGCGGACTCATACCTATAATTCTTTCGAAGATACCTGTTTAATACTCACTGGACTTTTGATGCTTTCTCTGAACTATTAGCTTCGCTCTTCTGTCTGTTCTGAATTTCTTACTGTGCATAATGGGATCACACACAATGGATTCAAAAGGATATAACTGGGGATATACTATGAGTCATATCAATTAGTTAATATGAGTAATGAATGCAGATTTAAAATAAACCACTATCGAATTTTTGCGAATAAATCTTGACTGGTTGACGGTGGAGGCGCGGATGGAGATGCATTGTATCAACGAGTCTAATGGTTCTTTTTTATCTGTGCACGAGTCAGTAACTAATGCACGATCCAAGAATTAACTAATAACTATAAATGCGGTGTACCTAACACATTCAGGGGTTAACACATCTTGTCATGTCACGTCACTCGGTGAATGGATTGGGGGTTGGCTAGTATATGTGTGTACTCCCGATGTTATCCTTCTGATTAAACTTCTGACGCTGCTGATATTTGGGATTGATGATCGAGAGAAAGTTCAGGTGCGCATTCCATCAGCGAGTCATAAAATTTTGTCTTCATAAACGTTTTAGGAGTCAACGGTCGGTGAAGTCATTATTCTATTTGTGCGACACTTACTATTATACTTATCTGTCGAAGCCGAATGAATCGGTCTTCAAAAAAGTCCCTACCAAGGATTGTTTGCATAAATAAAATCTTTCATCAGCCGACGTCGATAAAGGTCAGCACTCAGCTACTTTGACTTCTCAAACGATTTCACCATCTTTGACTTTTACCAATGCCGAACTTTGGGTCATTGTTAAATCCATTTTAAAGTTAAGATGACTCTTTGTTGTATGTTTAAGAAAAATTTACTTAATTCAAACATGAAACACATAAGATAGAAAGTATTAGTTTCATACCGAAGCGAAAATAGTCAAAAATGTAAAATATCGGGTGGTACCCAAACAAAATGGTCCCAGACCTTTTAGGGTGTGTGGAGTGCACAACAGGCTCAAGGATAGCGGGGATACACCATTGGTGGAAAAAACCTTATATCAAAAACTAGTGGGGAGCCTATTATATCTCCCCCACACCCTACCATATCTCTCATATGTAGTAGGGGTAGTTTCCAGGTACATGCAGAAGCTACATGAGATACACTGGAAAGCTTCCAATTGTATCCTCAAATATGTTCAGGGCACCATCAGTTATGGTATTCACTATGCAACTGGTTACACATTGGATATCATGGGATTCACAAATTTATATTGGGTTAGCGATATCATAGATTGTAAGTCCACCTCCATGTATACTCTCAGTTTGAGATCTGGCCCCATTTGTTGGTCGAGTAAAAAGATATCAATAATTTCTTTATCATTTACAAAGGCTGAGTACAAAGGATCATTCAACATTACCATTCAGGCACTTTGGCTACATAACTTCTTCACTAAGCTTGGTATCCAGTTCCATCTTCTTATTTTCATTTTGTGTGACAATTAAAGCACTCTAAAGTTTTGCAGAGACCAAGTGCAACAGGAACTGACAAAACACATTGAGATCCATATGAATTACATTAGAGAGATGGTTCATGATAGGATCGTCAATTTTCATTACTATCCTTCCTATGAAAAAACTATTGAAAACTTCACCAATACATTCACTAAGCATAAATTCCACTTTTTGTGTGACCATCTTGGAGTTAAGGGCATAGTTTCCTAGCAACTATCTTTTTCTTGCATTGTACTTTGAGAGGGGGGGGGGTTCCCATGAGGTTTTCCCTCTTTCCTCTTTTTTCAATTTTCATTCATTATATTCATTGGAAAATGGGTACCTAACATAGCTTCTTACTGAGACACATTCTTCATTTACTCCCTAGTAGTGTTCAAGGGGGGTGTTGGAGATATTCCGCACTCACACCCACCTAGTAGTTTGTTTTCCTAAGTTTACTAGCCTAAGTTGAGCGTGCCATTCATATATGATAATATTCCCTCCTAAAATAAAGGCACCACTCCTCTTCGGTTATTATTCAATTGTACGCCAGTTACACTAGTGAAGTGGAGTCATGCATGGCAACCTCAGTTTTATCACCAAGTGTTGCTTGTTTACATTGGGATCATCACCAATGAAGGTGCACTTAACTTGGGATCATCACAATGAAGGTGTTACCCATGTTCATGTGTGATATTCTCTCCACTTCACTTGTCTTCACTGGATAACTAATGACCACATGGTTGGTTAACTAGGACTAGGTGGAAGTTCACTCTGGTTTTTGTCAGTGAGTGTCCAGATCTCTCTAGATCACTACTATGGAACATTACTTCGACCATGTATAGTATATCATGTAACATACCCATCCACCGAGATGAGACTAGTCACTATGAAAATGACTTAGCTTTCTAAATACAAATTTAAAAACACCCCCACACATATAAAATAACCCAAGGGGCAGCAGGCCCATAATTTAACATGCATCTATGTGCATTTATAAAAGTGTGAATGCATATAGTATGCACACAATAAACACACACAACATTCAAATAATCATTTACACAGTGGAATAGTCATAATAAAAACAACATAACACTTATTTGTTAATAAAGTTTAGACAATTGGCTACACACAAATGATGAACCTCCCAACCATAGGTGTTGTTGTACCAAAATTCAATAGCAGGCCACCATCGATTTGAGGCTACGATTCCACAAGGAGATATGGTCCTCTTGGTTTTACACTCTTCATATTCAACAACCCCAAACCTAGGTTCTACTCAAACAATTGTTCCAATCCCCCAACTCTCTTCCTCACAACCTGCACAACCCAATGATTGCACCCCCTTCATTGCTCTCATTCTAGTGGTTTGTACCATTCATTTATCAAGGAATACAATGCACTCGGTTGACCAGGAAATCTCTCAGTTGGGGACTCTAAGAACTCTCAGCTACTCTATAAGTGCTCACGTCAACCTTCACAAGGCTCTTGAGCAATTTCCTCTATAGGAAAACACACTACAACATTACAATCTATTTTACAAGCACACATGCCACATTTCCAACATAAAACATAACCTAATAATGGATGTCTTCAATCACATCATGGATGATTCTCTTCCCAACACTCATCTACCCTCTTGTTGCCCAAACTCTGTATGTAAAAATTTTCTCTCTTTTGCATATGAATTCCCCTTATTCTCCCTTGCTTGTTTGACTCTCACTCTTCTCAAAGATGATTTTACTTCATCCCGATGCTCCCGATAAATATGGGTTGTGACTCCTCACACCCTCCTTCTTACATGAAATCAATGATTGTATTTGGGAAGACTCAACAACAAATAGAAGGTTATACACAATGATAATTTAATTTTAGGAAAGTGGGTTTGGATTAATACCCATGAATATTTCCCCCTTGGACCCCTCTCTCTTGTGGAATCATAGCCCCCCATTTTTTTCATCCCTCTCGTATCACAGGAAGTGATTATTATTTCATTAATAATTTCAATGTACCATTTACATAGTTTGTCTCTCGGTTGTAGTAATCAATGTAGTCTCTTTTCCCCAAACATATCGTCTCACTAGCCTAAATCACATATATACAATTACATTATAAATAACAGGGATTAAAACCAAGGATGTTACATATCATGTATATCATTTCATTCTCACATTGAATCAATACAATTATTTATTTTGTGTGTGTGTGTGTGTGTTTCTTTTGCAAGCTTTGTGTGAATTTATACTAGCTAGGTTCTTTGTGCATGTTTCATTGAAACTTCATATATATGGAATTAATAATTGTAATTTTTCCAATATGGAAGCAAAGGCAATGGCAGGTACAAGTTTGGGGAAGAGGTATTTAAATGGCATGATCCTAAGAAGGCATTTTCATTTCATAGGCCCCATGTGATCCTCACTTGGCCTTACATTCATGAGGAATGGGAAGTGAAAAGAAGTGAAAATAAGAGAAATTTATTATGAATAAGTTTAGACCAAAATGCAACAATATAATCAATAAATGGAACAAGAATATAAAATGAAGAAAAATGTCAAGGAAGAATCAACTAAATCCAAGCCTAAGTAATAAGATAAGGCTAAAGAAGTAGTTGAAGTAGAAACAAGGCTATGAATGAATGTAGAATAGTTAGGTCTACAATTTCACACTCCTACTAGCACAAAAACAACTTCTACAATTCAAATTCTCACGAGAGGATATTTTGCATCACCTACATATCCATGCTCACAACTATCCATGTAGATAGATGTTCCCACTACTAAACAAGTTTCTCAACTAGAACTGTTCACCGATGATAAGAAAAGACAACAATTGGTGATGAAAACAAATAAGAAAATAAAATTGAACATAGATCAAGATCCTGTGGTAACAATTGAAGTTATCATTCTTGAAACAGAAAAGACTAATCCAATGTCAGTGGCATCATTGATAGAGGAATTTTCATAGATTAATGTATCTAATGATTTATATATGTCTAGGGAGTTGTAAGATTACAAAATAAGAGTAGAAGTCCCATAAAACTAGGTGGCACACTAAAAGGAAGTCAAATAAAATTTTGCAAAAACTATTAAGTATGCTCTAGAGATCTAGGCTAGTTGAATGCATTGAAAATAATATTCTGCAAAAGATTCAAGACTTCCTATACCAGTGCCAAGATGCACTCACTGTCTACAACCAAATACAAGAGTGGAAAAATAATCAAGAGAGAGTGTGGATCTAATTTGACTTGGTGAAGAAGTGGCAGGCCGATCAAGGTGAAACTCCTCCTAAAATCACCTACATTAGTGAAAAGAAAATCCTTGAAAATGAAAATAGACTCAAATTCTAGAAGAAATATTACCAAAAACAACAAGAGAACATTGAAGAATGGTTGAAGAGTCATGAGAAACTATGGCTATTCATGGAAAAAAATGTAAATGAGTGTAACCTCCCATCTTCTGGGCCTAGTGCCAATTTCCATCCTCTGGCTAAGTGTTACACTTGTATTTGTCATCCTATGTCGTAGAGGGAACCTACTAATGAGATATGGTCATGAACATATGTTTTTTTCTCCAAAAGAATATTTTTTGAAACTTTTTTAGCATGGTTGCACTTTTCCTGGGGAAAAGAGTGGCTAGTCACAAGTTGCATATAAACAACCAATGACCAACCATGAGTTGTGTATGTGCAACTAGTGACCGACCACTCTCTTCCCTAGGAAAAGTGCAACCAAGTTCAAAAAGTCTTAAAAAGTATGCTTTTGAAGAAAATAACATATGGCCTTCACAATATCTCATCAATAGGTCCTCTTTAAATCCTAGGGTGACACATACAAGTGTAACACTAATGTTACAATGACTTTAGAAGATGGTATATAACAAGGCTGTGTGGTAGCATAGTCCCTGTCAGATTGAATTGGGATAGGAAAAAGTAGTAGAGGCAAATGGAAACTACAGTGGAGATGTGGCAAGCAACATGAAGCACAGGTGGTATCCATGCAGTAAATGACACATGGCCTCTAGAGCCCCATTTATTTTTTGAAAGCATAGAACATAATACAATTTTTGCATAGTGGAAGATAAAAATTTATGATGACACAAATATGAAAGGAGATAAAAAAAACAATTTAGTTTGAAATATAATAAATAAGTTACAAGTTCCTAGAAATTTAAATGCATTTGTCATATTGACTAGTGAAAGATAAAAATGTATGAGGACATAAATATAAAAGGAGATAAAAAAACAGTTTTATTTGAAATAAAATTTCAATGTGTTTGTCATATAGACTAGGATTGGGGCTCCCTTGGACCATAAGAGAAATGTGTACAAGAAACATGACTGTAGAAAGAAGAAGTGAGCGATAATAGAGTGCAATACTTGGAAAAAAAATTAAATTGAAAGGTATCAGTCTCTGGCTAGACATTTCTATTTAAAAGAGTGGAATAAATGGGTTGACAAAAAAAACAAGATGCGATCAGTAGACTTACACTGATGGTACATATGACCTTTTTTTCTATTTTCTTGCGGATGCATTTTCATTGATATCGTCGACGGCTACTGGAATCATGGAAAATGCCTGTTGCCTTTCATCGACGGCCTGATTCAATTCCCTTTTGAGCCATTCTTCAATGTATCTTCTCATTGGGGCAATGCTGATATAGTTATGGATTTTTATGTTGAAAAGTTTGTTTTCTAATTCCCTGAAGTCAATAGAAAGATTACACAGAGCTTGATCAATTTCCTCATTCTGTACTGAATAGTCAACTAGCCAATCGTTGACGTGATCTTGACCATATTAAAGGATGCTGTAAAAATTTTCCAAAGACAATGCCTAAAACATATCAACCTGTTTATCGAAGTCTTGCCTAGTTAAGGGAAAGGAGTTGACAATTAAGTTGGGGTCTTCGAAGTCGTTGGTCCTTCCAGCTAAATTTATTCTGGACAACCTTGTGAATAATTTTTCTTTCTTTGATATGGCTTGTTCACATGACTAAACAATGAGCTGCAGGTTCTTCATTTTTTCTTTCCAGCATGCATTCAATTGACTGATCTAGTTTTTGGATGGAAGATATTGTTGTCTTCTTCTTGTTTCTGTCATGCTGTTGAAAATGGTGCCAAAAGGAAGGACCGTGTTTAAATATAAATATTCTTCATATTTTAACTTTGCCTGCAAATGTTCGAGAAAACTGCGTGCCTTAGTTCCAAGAGAATTCATGGTTTGTGATGTTTCCCACGCCTTAGTAACCAGTTCCATTCTTTTCTTGATATTATTCTTCACATATCCTCTATAGGATGCGAGGAGGCTCGAGGATCCTTTTAACCTGGCTGTAGGGGTGGCAGGCATGGCTATTTCCAAAGGATTGGAAAGAAATGGCACATGAACCAAAGCCTCTTCCAATTCCTTGACCCGGTCCTTCAATATGGCATTCTCGGCCTCGATACCTCCAATGGAATCATGAAGTGCATCTCTACTCACTATGTGAAGTTGAAAGAATTGGGACGACTGCATGTTTGCAAGGTTAACCTCTAAACGAGATTTTCCTTTCTTATTTTTTAATTTTTTTTTTCAATAATCAATTTTTTGGACTGGCTATCAAAAACAGTTCTCTGGAACATGAAGGATTCATATTCATCAAAATTTTCGGTTTCGGATATGTCCATTGGACGACTATTCTGGATAGCGTCTCCAAGATGATCAAGGTAGAGGAGAACGTTATCCAGAGTAGGCTCAAGTTCCATGTTCTCACTCTAAATTCCGAGCTCTTCTTCCTGTCGCACATTTTTGTTCTCTTATTGTCTACTTGAATCTTGTGAGAACTATAAATTTTAGAGTGAGGAGGGTCATTATCTCCTCCTCCGTTTGAATAAATCTGAGTTTCTTTGTTATTGTGGTGGGTCGTTGGAGTGATGCTCCAGGATTTCATACTTTTTGGAGTGTTATTTGTTGATTGAACACTCTTGTCACTGGGGCCTTTCCCTTGTTGCCTTTACAATTTAGTGTTGATTTGCAGTGTGTCTAGGTCATCGACATCAGAAACTGGAGTGTTGTCACCAGTGTCTCTGTTTTTGGATAGGTGTTTTTTTGAAAAAACAATTTCCGAAGCCAAGTGTTTGTAAATGTTGTCGAATTTTTTTATTGAGGTTGAACCCTCTTAGGATTTCAACATATCTTAGGTTGAAGTTGCTAGAATGCGCTGCAAACTCGTCAATTTTGTTGACGTTTTTCAGCACGAAGTCCTCAATTTTCCAAGGCAAAGGAATGAACTATTTTTTTCTTTTCTCTTGGAATAGATGCACCCAGTATTTGTATTGTTGTGCTACTTTTGCAACAAACATTATGTCCGTAATGTGACATGGAAGGAGAGAAGGTTTTTCCCTGGAGCCATAAATCCTCATCACAGTGTAATTATCCAAATGTTCAAGTGTCCCCTTCCTATCCAAAACATTTGTTTCTTGTTCAGATATGTGGGGAGCATCTTCTCCTAACAAAAAAACTTTGAAAACAGACATGAAGCCATTAAAAACCTCATAAAAATAGTGGGAAACCTTGTGCTTCCACAAGTCTTGGTACCAGAACGTTACTGTGTTGAATTCCCAGTTGAAATTCTTGGACACATACAGTTCTGGAAACTGGTAGCAATGTGTTATCTCAAAAACTAAGTAAGATGGCATATAAAATTTATTTTCCCTTTTGAATCTTGACAATTGGGAACATATTTCATGGGAAATTAACTTTCCCCAATAAAAAATGGATTGTTCCTTGACTATGAAATAAAAAATATAAAGAGCCATCCGACAAACAGTTGTTGTGGATTCCTATCTCGTTATTCTTGTAAACAACCAACCAATTTTGCGGAATGTATTTCTAAATGAACTAAACTGCAATCTTGTGATATATTTAGAACTACAATCGGATCCTACAATAAATGGGGCAAGAGTTCCAACCCGTTATTATGCCTTGCTAGGAACTGTTTGCAATCTTCTCCTCTGAACATCAATGTTGGCTCCGATAATCTTAACATCTGGTGGAAGTCCTGAGGTGACAAAGAAACAAAAGAGAGGTCCCACAATGGAACAATTATTTTGTTTGAAATAAATGTATCGGCGCACCAAGAGACCAGCTCCTTACAGTCAAAAATTTTAGGGACACAGCTTGCACGAGAAATCCCAGAGGTCCAAATTACTTTGTTCTGGGCAGCAGAGGTTGAGTAATAAGAATATACCCTAGACCAGTGGAATTTTTGGTCCTTGCACCCAAAGATGTTCACTGTATCTCTACATAACTGTTTTCGAGCTGATGCCATAGGTTTATGAGAACGTTGGTTTTCTCTAGACAATGGTTGAAATGAACAGTTGGAGTCGATTATGTAACTCTCTGCAAAATCTTGGTTAAATGCTTATGAATGGGAAAGCTCCTCGAGCCTTTCATTGATTAATGACAATATGTATGGGTGGTGCATGATGAACTCTTAGCAGTAAATCTTACTTATTGCATATTTAGAAGTGCAAAGGTGGCGGGTGTGGAAAAGAGCAATTGAGGATTGGAGGTTTCGTGAATGTGCCAAGTCGACAATGTGTGAATGACATTTCATAATTTTTAAATCAACACTCAGAAGGGATAATATAACCCCCCACAAATCTTGGTTTAATGCGTATTAATAGGAGATC
>JZKD02S1755546.1:993159-1016079 GCA_000966675.3 Picea glauca
AATGAAAATTATCATAAATTAATAAATATAATTATGTAGCAGTAAAAGAGTGGAAAATTGCAGCATGTAGATGTAACTTTTGTCTCGAAACTTAGATTGAGGCATGAGTACAACTATTGGAAAGATGTTTCAGAGAGGAATGCATCTAAGGAATAATAATTTTCAATTGGTGCAATGTTTCCTTCATTAATTAATGAAGAAATAACATGTATTCTAATGGAAGGAATGTTTATGTTATGGATGTTTCTAACAGTAATTATTACATGCACATTTCTTGCATAATTAGAGGTACATAAAGAAAATTTAGTTATTGTATGAGGACTAGACTTATCAAATATTCTCAAGGATATTACAACCATGAGGAAGAGGACAGAGGTATGCATGTCAACATGGGGAATGTTGAGACAAAGTCAAATGGAAGAAGAGATAGGAAAGAGCATGTCACCATGAGAAGCTTGCATAGAGAAGTGCAGAGATATAGAGTTGATAATGAAAGGATTATGAAGTATCAGGAAGAGATATTTAAGAGATTGAACATGTTTCATGAGAAAGTTAACAAGGACTCTAGCACCAAGAAATAAAATAGTTCTAGACAAGTGTTAGCATCTAGATCCCATAGAAAAGGGCATGATCATGGAAATGATAGGAAATCAAGAAGCATGGGAAGGAACCATCACTATCCAAAGCAGTCCACTAGAAGGACTCATGCAAGTTCAGGACTAAAGAGAAGCCCAAGTGTGTCTCTTGTTCAGGTAAAAAAGAGAAGACATGATACATACATCTTGCAGGGTGAGCTTAGGAAGATCAAGCCACCAAATTTCAATGGTGATCACAGGAAAGGAGAAGAGGAAGAGGCCTAGATATTGGAAATGAAGAAATATTTCTAGTTGCATGATTACCCATCCTGGGTAGAAGCTATAATTTCCACATACCACTTTCAAGGAAATGAAGCCATATGGTGGCATCAACTCAAGAAATCCAAGAACATGGATGAGAAGAGAATCTCATGGAGGTAGTTCAAAGAATATTTCCAAGAGAAATATTTGTCCGAGCATTATTATGAAAGGAAGATGAAAGAGTTCTTTGAACTGAAGTTGGTACCCATGACAATGGAGGAATATGAGAAGAGGTTCTTTGAATTGTTGAAGCATGTTGAATTCATCAAGGATGATAAGGTTAAAATACAAAGGTTTCTAAGTGGGTTACCCTCCTTCTATAGTGACAAGATTCAATATGACAAGTCCAAAACTTTGGAGGAAAACATACAGAGAGCAAGGAAAATTTATGAGCAAAGTAAAGGAAGGCTAGTTTTCCAAAAATCTTGGAATGATAATATGAAAGGGAAAAAAAGACCAAAGGAATAAATGTTTTAAGCTGCCCTTTTTCAGGAATAAATCCCAAGCAAATAAGCAAAATCAAGCATCCCAAAATAAGAACAAGACTGCAGATTCATTTGGGAAAAGGCGAAGGAAACAACTTGTTCTATGTTGGGAATGTGAGGGAGATCACTTATATAAGGACTACCCTCACAAAGGGGAAAGAATGAGGACTTTCCAAAACATTAAAGAGGTTGAAACAATGGAATACATGGGAGGAATCATGCCAAGGATTTATGCATCCTTGGACAACAACCAAGATAAATATTAATCCCCCATGATTGAAGTGGAAGGTAAGATTGATAACCAACCCATAGAAATTTTGATTGATTCTGGAGCTAGCCATAGTTACATAATTGATATAATTGTTGAAATATTTCACTTGAAAATGAGTAAGCACAAGAAATATCAATTAGTTCAATTAGCCACAGGAACTAAGAGAAAGATAAATGAGTTGGTTAAATATTATATGAAAAACATGAATGGACTAAGCACGAGGGTAGATGTAAACATCATACCATTGGGTTAAATTACTGTCTAATTGGAATGGATTGGTTGGAAAAACACCATGATGTCCTATACTATTACAACAATACAATCACATGTCTTGATGAAGAAGGGAAACAAGGCAAGATTCAAGGCATTCCAAGAGTTGTAGTTGTTAGAGAGATTTTAGCTATGCAGTTGAAAAATAGTTTTAGAAAGGGGTGTCATATTTTTGCATCCCAGATGGAAGAGGATCCCAAGGATAAAGAATTATGCATTGAAGACCATCCATTCTTAAATTATTTTGAATATTTTTTAATAGAAATTCTGGGATTTCCACCAAAGAGAGACATTGATTTCTCTATTGATTTCATGTTAGGAGATGCCCCAGTGTCCAAGAAACCTTATATAATGGGCACTCTAGAATTGAAGGAGTTGCAGATGCAACTGGAAGAGTTGTTAAAAAATGGGTATATACGCCTAGGTGTGTCATCTTGGAGAGCCCCAGTTCTTTTTATGAAGAAGAAAGATGGAACCTTAAGGTTGTGTATTGATTTTAGACAACTAAATAAGGTCACAATAAAGAAAAAGTATTATTTGCGAAGAATTGATGACTTATTTGATCAACTGAAATGTGCAAGGATCTTCTCAAAGATTGACTTGAGGTCAAGTTATCATCAATTAAGGATTAATGAATAATATATCAGCAAGACAACATTTAGGAAAAGATATTGAAATTATGAATTTACGGTAGTGCCATTTGGACTATCAAATGCCCCAATAGTTTTTATGTTCCTAATGAATGGAGTATTCAGGGAGTACCTGAAATTTTTTGTAAATGTGTTCTTAGTTGAAATTATTGTCTACTCTAAGTCCAAAAAGGAAGATGAGAAACATTTAAGAATGGTATTGCAAGTTTTAAGAGAGCATAAATTGTATGCTAAGCTAAGTAAGTGCATATTTTATTGAAAGAAGATTCACTACTTGGGGCATATAATTTCATTAGAAGGGATAGCAATGGATCCTGAGAATACAGAGGCCATTAGAATATGGCTAGTGCCAAAGAATGTCACATATGTTAGATCATTCATGGGTCTTGTCAGTTATTACAAAAGATTCATAAAAGGATTCTCAAAAATTGCAAGTCCAATCACTTCTTTGCAAAAGAAGGGAGTGAATTTTGAATGGAATTCCAAGTGTGAAGAAAGTTTTCAATAGTTGAAGGAAATATTGACAAGTGCACCCATATTGAATATTGAAAATCCAAATGAATATTTTTTTGTGTGCACTGATGCATGTAAGGAAGGACTCGGTGGAGTTATTAGTCAAAAGGACCATGTGGTATGCTATGAATGTAGAAAATTAAAAAAGAATGAAAGAAATTATGCCACCCATGATCTAGAGTTAGTAGCAATTGTATATGAATTAAAAATGTGGAGACATTACCTTATGGGGAAGAAATTCAAGCTCAGGACAGAACATTGTGATCTGAAACATTTGTTTGGAACACCAACACTAAATGCTAGGAAAACTAGATGGCTGGAATTTTTGAGTGAATATGACTTTGAAATTAAGAATATAAAGGGAAAATAAAATCAAGTGGTTGATGCACTCAACATGAGGGCACATAAGAAGCATATTGCAAGAATTAGCATGTATAGGAATAATCTAAAAGATCAAATTATTGCAGAAGCAAATTCATATCAGTAGTATGTAAAAATAAAAGAGATATTACATCAAGGTAACTTTCAGTAGAAATTTAATTCTTATGAGTTAAAAGAAAATGGAATTCTCATGTACAAAGGAAAAGTATATGTGTTGAATTCCAGTAAGATGAAAAATGCAGTTTTGAAGGAAATGAATAATGTGAGATATGGCAGGCACCCAGGATATTAGAAAACAATTGCAGTTGTGAGAATCCAATAATTTTGGCCAAGAATGAAAAAGGAAGTGGCTAATTACATAGCCAGATGTCTAGAGTGTCACAAAGTGAAGACTGAACATAGAAATCCATTAGGTTTGCTACAGCCATTTCCCATTCCAGAATGGAAGTGGGAAGTTGTTACAATGGACTTTATTACAAAGTTTCCCATAATAGTGAAGCAACATGATTCCATCATGGTGGTGGTGGATAAATTGACTAAGGAAACACATTTTATTCTAGTAAAGACTACACACAAGGTGAAAACTACTGCAAAAATATATATGAATGAAGTTTTTATGCTACATGGAGTGCATAAAGAAATAGTTTCAGATCAAGATCCAAAGTTCAAATCCAATTTTTTGAAGGGTTTGTTCAAGGGCTTTGGAACGAATTTAAATCTTAGTATAGTGTATCATCCAGAGTCAAATGGGAAAATAGAAAGGACTAACATGATAATTGAGGACATTCTTAAAATGTATGTGATGGATCAACCATGAAAGTGGGAAGATTGTATGCATTTAGTTGAATTTGGATACAATAATGGGTATCAGGCCTCACAAAAAATGAGTTTGTTTGAAGCATTTTATGGAAGAAAATGTAACACTCCAGTGAGTTTGGATAATCCAGTGGACATAGTTGTTGTTGGGCCAGATTTGTTAAAGGAAATGGAAGAGAAAATGGCAAAGATAAAGAAGAATTTAAAGGCTACCCAGGATTGGCAAAAAATTAATGTAGCAAGAATAGAGTGTCTAGATAACTCGAAGTGGGAAAAATGTGTTCTTAAAAGTAAAAGAAAATATAATTTCAATAATATTAGGCAGTTTCCCAAATTTGGCAGCAAGATATTGTGGGCCTTTTGAATATTAGAAAAGATAGGGCCAATTGCATACATTATAGAATTGTTTTCATCCATGAGAGTGCATAATGTATTTCATGTGTCATTACTAAAGAAATATGTTCCTGACCCTAACCACATAATTGATTGGAATGTGATCCAGGTGGACTATTAAGGGGATTTCTGGGTAGAACCAATATGCATCCTGGACCGGAAATTCAAAGTTCTTGGGAACAAATCCATAGGGATGGTAAAGGTTTAATGGACCTATTACGGTCTTGAATATACTACATGTGAGCGTGAATAAAACATGTGGGTAGAATACCCACAAATTTTTGACAATTTTGAAGAAAATGGAATGCAAGACTCCATTTTCAGAAACTAGAGTTCAAGAACCACATATCATTGTCCTAACCAAGTGCATTGGAAACCTTGACAAATGAATGGCTCATTCTTTGGGTTAGCCTTGATAAATGTATGGTACATCCCTTGGTTATCCTTAATCAATGAATGGTACATCCCTTGTATTAACCTTGATAAACGAATGGTGCATTACATTGGGTCTACTCGCCAACCAATGTGAAAGGATGGTCGTTGATTGACCACTAATTCTCAGTCATGGTTTAATAGTTCTTACAACATCCCCATATAGTTCTATTTCATTTTCAAAAAGAGACACTTAATTCTCCTCATGATATAGAAAAGAGATGCAAGTTAATTCACACATGCTTCAAGTGCGAAGGTGTTTCCTATTAAAAAAAAAGGAGGTGAGAGGTATGTGTGTCATTCAAATATAATCAGAGACCATACGACAAACAAAATTGAAGAGATGCACTACTTTATAATAAAAATATGGTAAAGAAAGAAAGATAATAGATGATGTATTCAAGGTTAGAGATGAACTCAGTCCAATTCCTTGTTGTGACTGAAAAACGAAAGTTTGACAAAATGAAGATTAAATGCATGTAGTTGGTAATGAATGTAAAATGATAAGAGATATTGGTTGATAGTGTTTTCACCAACTTCAAGGATATTCATGCATTTCGACCAGATAGAAGTTTGTATCTTCTTGAAACGATTAATCCATGTGAAAGATAATACACAAAATACTTCATTCAGATGGGTCTCAGTGCTAGTGTTAACTAAGAATTACGCCTCTCATCATGATTTTCTGAAGATTTTTAGTTCCATTATGCAACCTTGTGCATCAATGGGCAAGGGTTGGGAAGGATTCCTCTTTGTTGTTCAACATATTTCTTTTCTTTGTCCTTGTGAGATGTTCACTTCTTCTCCACTTCTTCCACCCCCAACAATTATGCTCCAAATTTTCAATTGTGCATAATCAATCCAAATCCTTTGAATATATGTGTCTTCTTCAAATCTCATCCTTACTTTTGAGTGAATATATCTTTCCATGACCAAAATTTGTTTACAATTACTCCCTTTGGGAAACAAATGACTGCATTTGTGATGATTAATAGTTATTCCCTAAAGAGGTGTTCTTGAGAGAAATTTATTTACCAGTATCCTTGATATTATTTTTCACTTGAGATAGATCAGAGGGAAGCTAAAACTTTATACTATATTATTCAAGGAATATGCTAGATGCAAAGTACAATATTACTTTCCCTCATGATTTAAAACAGACTTTAAGACCAGGAAAAGGATAAGTGCACCATAAAGTCTCAGGCATACCCTCCATCATAGAGAAATAAACACTTCTGTGAATTATTCTCAATAGACACCATCCTTGGTAAGGTTATGAAAAGTCGATGAAATCCCCTTAGCTTGATTTATGTCTTGTTCCATTTTTCAAGTATTCCTTAACATGTATTGTTTTTAGCATCTTAGGATAATTGATTGTCTAACTCTCAACGCCATAGTAACAATGTTGAAACAAGTGATTTTTTCTATTGGACTTCTCAGAGAATTCATGCACGCGGTTTCCTCGTGATGATGGAGAAAGATCAAGATTAAGCCAATTTTTTAGTCAAGAAAAATGAAAATCCTTAAATGGAAAGGAGAAAGTTTTTCTGAAATAAAACTTAATCTAAAGAAAACATTCACAAACTGCAACAAAAATAATCGCAACTCGTGACCTTTATTGAAGAATCCAAAACAAATCAAAATCTATGATACACAACCAAAAAAGGAAGAAAACATTTAAATTATGTAAGCATGAAGCAAGAAAAAAGAACTATGCTAGTCCTATTCCTAACCTACCCTACACTGGATGAAATAAATCTATGTGTAAGCATAGTGCCATTGGAGCCAATCAAACAAATCCAAATTAATTCAATGAAGTATCCACCCAAGAAGTTAAATTTGACCATGTTATTGTTCATGGTAAGTGCGGATGTGTAAGATTCCTCCAACCAAGATTCAATTATGTCATAAGATTTATAATCATTTTTGTATGACTGTTGGACGAAAATCAACAACGAGAGACATACCTAATGAGGCTCATGAATGAAATTTACATGCAATGTACTTTGTAAGGGAGTCTCAAAGTGGGTGGTGTTTTTCATCCCAGGGGTAGAAGTAAGACAAAAATCACTTGACATAATCATTGGTTAATATTGGAGTGCTTCATTATCGATGAATATTTCCCTGGGTCCAAATTTCATGTACTCTGCATGTTGAGGGGAGAAATGATATATCATTTTTTGAGGGAAAAATTGTGTGAAATATGACTCCAGAGCTTCCCCCATGACATCAATGAAATCATGTGAAGAAATATGAGGAATTATTAGAACATCCAAGGACAAGTGATGCATTTCCCATGAGGAATTACAAGTAATTCTAGACCATATTGGGGATGGAATTTCTTGGATCAACTTAATGTTTCCCATACTTTGCGTAGTAATGGGATGTTCATTTGTTGTGTTTTCTTCATGAGAATTAGAAAACTCATCGTGATGTGCATATTTTATATATTTAGTGACTAACATCTGTGCATCCAAGTTAGAAATTTCAGATTGTAAAGGATCAATGAATGATAGGTTAGTGTTCACATTCAATTCCATAATAGAAAAGTAGTCATCAGAAAAAGGATTATCAAGATTAAATTGTGATTCAGGAGGTTCTGAAAATGAAGAAGGACTTAGAACTTGGTGCATCATGGATGGATTATCATGGAGAATGATTTATTGATTGGTCACAACTTGGAAAACTTATTGTTCTAATTTAGTATTCAGTGTTTTGTTGTAAGAACAATGTACAAGTTGTGCTACATTATGAGAAGGTGGGTGCTCATGTGGGTTACCAACATGAAACAAATTTGTATCAAGTGCATGAAGATATTCATATTGTGAAAATGACGATATTTCTTCATGAGGATTTGCAAACTCATTATTCTTGGAACACTTCAAATTTTCTGTGATTAGCATATGCTCATCAAGATTAGAAATTTCATATTACATAGGATCAATGAGTGATAGTTTGATGTTTTCATTCAATTCTGGAACTGAAGTGTAGCTATCGAAAACAAGGTCATCCAGATCAAATTGTGATTCAACATGTTCCAAGAACTCAAATTGTGAAGGACTTTCAAAGTGATGCATTTTGGATGGAGTGTCGCTAGGGATAAGTGTTTGATATGTCAAAGTTGGCCACTCTTCTTATTTTGGTTTATCATTCAATAGTTTAGCACTAAGAGAGAAATGTGAGCACTGTATTGAATGAAAAAAAGGCAGATGCTCATGCGGGTTATTATCATCGAAAATATTTATATACAATGCATGAAGTTCATCGAATTCTGAAGATGATGAGACTTCTTCAATGAGGGATTCATCACATATCAAAGTAGATTCATGATTTTTTGAAGGATAGATGATACATTTTTCACACTCCAAGGCTGAGCGGTCTAATATTTGTGATAAGGATTCTCCTATAGTTGTACTAAAGTTCTAGTTAGAGATCATGTACATTGTATCTTTAGTGACCAAATCTTATTCTTATGAATGAGAGATGGTTTGATCATTTGGATCACATTATTATGAAATAGATACAAGATATGAAAACTAATTGAATATTTCTTGGCCTAAGGGTTTGTCACTCTAAAAAAAATACAATAAATCAACATGACTCTTCGAAATAAATCATTCTCAGATTCGTTCCTGGGCCAATGCATTTCTTCCAGTTCATTAAATATTTCATCATAAAATGAGCAGCAATAAATACTTCCATAAAATATTTACAACTATGAATCGATTTTGTTGGAAAGGTCCTAAACGAATTTTGAATTCTCCCTTCAAATGTGAGGATGAATAGTCAACATATTTCATTGTGTTGAACAATCTTCATATTTTGTTGAGTGATGTTAAATTGATTGAGATGCATGAATGCAAAGACATGCCCTTCACCATAAAATTTTGGGTTTGACAAGAGAGTGACTTGCTTGAGTGAAATGGCCTTGGTGGGTCTTAGAAGACTCAAAGAGTCATCCCATACAAAGTTACAGAGAGGAGCCATGGGTTGCTTATAGTTAAGTGAAATGACTCCACATGGGCAGGATTGTCATCCAACCCTCCTTATAGTGCCAATTCTATTGATGGTTCTAAATTCGCCTGAAAACATGAAGGGGTTCTCCTTGGTAATAATTCTCAATTATACCTCTCACTATTTGGAATAGGGAACCCATCTGTATTTTGGCCTGGCAACCATTGTTGATTTTGTTCTACTGGTTGCATCTTGATCCATCGATGAGGTTGAGTGATGGATGGTTATGTAAACGAAATATGGATATAAAGACTATGTAAATGCAGGAATCTAATCTAATTGTAATCTACCCTATCCTAGCTAGGAGAAAACTATAGTAAAATAATGAGTTGTAATGAAACTAAACTTTGCATAAACCCCAATCAGATAGCTATCATGAAGGAACACAGTTAGAAACACATCCATACAAGTCTATAACCAGAATAGTGTAATTCATGTATATCCATACATTCACAACTCATTCACTCAGTACATGTAATATAACAAAGAGTAACAAAACTGCAATAAGACATATATTATGTCAGAATAGTCCATAAAAAAACATGCTCTTACAACCCATGTGAACGAAAAACATTATGGTTGAAATAGTTCCCAGAAAAACAACAACACATGTGAGTTATTCTCTCTATCAAAAGTTGGCCCTGAGGGATTCTCCATATTAACAAATTCAACAATAGTACATAAAAACTCTAAGGATAGCTCTCCAATTTTATTTGCACTGTATTCCCAAAGTATTTCAAAAGTGTACAATGTTTGAAGAGCCAAAAGACCTTTTCTTTTGGTACAATTTAAGTATTTAATGAGGTTCAATGTGTCCCTTGGCCTTCCACCTTCCCCCGTGACCTTTCTCCTTCCAATGTTTTTATTGTTCCCTTTGTAATGATGAGTAACAATGACAATAGTTTCACTTCAAATTTTTCCTCTAGTGCGGGTGGGCCATCATGGATTTTGGCTATAGTACCTCGCATGATCCACCATAATGACTAGTTTGGACATAGAAACATATTGGTTTTCCAAGTTTGATAATTGATAATCATGGGGTTCAGGCCTCCTCTTCAGCCAATTGATTCATATTACTTTCGCATTTTCTGACTACTGTGACAATTGATGTTGTCCTTAATTCTCTATTATCCTTGGATGTAGATCACATTGTAAGGATGTTGAGTGCATCCTCATTTTGACATCAGTACCTGGAACCATTGTAGATGAGTGGTATCAGAGGGATATTGATGAAAACAAACATTTGAACCCATAAAATGAAAATACAATTAGTCAATACTTCATATAAACTTCCCTTAGTTCAATTCATGATTCCTTTGCTCGTGGTGGAGATGTGGTGTTCTTCGGGGCTATTAACAAGGTTCCATATATTAATCCAAAAATAAGTATACCATATGTTATTAATTTCTCAAATCATATAACTAGGAAGTTGTATATCTCAAAAATCAATTTCCAACGATATAAAGAAGGCATGAAACATACATTTAAGTCAAATGTTATGGTCATTTTACAAAAGGTAGTTTTTTAGGTTTCGGAGGAGTTAATACTAACTCCTATTACTTTCCATTGAAGGAGTTTGAACTAACTCCTTTGAATTTCCATCAAAGGAGTTTGAACTAACTCCTTTGAATTTCCATCAAAGGATTTTGAACCAACTCCTCTGATATCTATTTAAGGATTTTTAACTAACTTCTTTGATATGTATCAGAGGAGTTTGAACTAACTTTTTCGATATGTATCAGAGGAGTTTGAACTAACTCCTTCTCTTTGTATAGGAGGAATTGATGGGAAATCCTGTGAAATTTTGAAGGAATTGAAGGGAACTCTTCTGAATCACTTTGGAGGAGTTGAAGGGAGCTTCTCCTTCCTGGGAAAGAAAAATTGGAAAAATTTCTAAACTTCCTCATATGATGCTCGATTGAGGTATCATTTTTTGTAATGCGAAGAGAACAATGATGGGTGTTATATATGCACTAAAAACACAATAAAAACCCTCAACTAAATTGTCAACCCGGGGTAAGTAAACTTAGATTTGTAGAAAAATATATGTCAAAGGTAGAAGGCTGGTAGGAGTATAGTCTAACTAAGGAAGGCAACTATCTAAGGCTAATCTACTGAAGAAAATCTATCTAATGAACAAACCCTACTAAGAAAATTGAAACTATGTGACCTAAGTACTTTTGGGCCAAGGATCGATGGATAGTTCCTAAGAAAGAAAATAAAACCCTATGTAAAGAAAACTAGTTCAACAATAAGCAATAAACAAACTACTTTAAGCATAACAAGCAAATGACAAAGGCAAACTATTTTAACTTTCCAACCTACATTCAATGAGAAACTACCCTATGAAATCAAATAAATAAGCAAGTAAGAAAAAACACCTATCTAACCTATTAAAGAAAATAGACAAGCAAAGACACCTAACTAACCTACTAAAGAAAAAGACAAGTAAGCAAAGGCACCTAACTAATCTACTAAAGCAAAAGACAAGTAAGCAAAGGCAACTAACTACTGCAAGTAAAACTTCTCATTGAACAACTATCTAGCCTAAGAGGCAAGTGAACTAAATTTCTAATGCAAAACTATTTCTAATGTGTGAAAGGAAATATAAATGCTCAATGCAATGCATGAAAGGAAATCTATTCTATTGAAAGCAAGAAATATTAACAACTAATTCTTAATCTATAATAAGCAAACTACTATCTAACCTATCAAAGCAAAGTCTATCTATCCTACAATAGCAATAAAACTATTTTCTAAGCTATGAAAGCAAGAAACTATCTCTTCTATGAAAACAAGAAACTGTTTTCTAATCTATGAAATTCAAATGCATTATATATTAATATAAGAAAACTTATACTATACTAAATTCAGTCATTAACTACAACTTGAAATTTCAATATAAATCTAAGCAAGAAATTACATAACATAAACTAAACTAGCTCTATCTTAACAATTCAAAATGTAATAAGGAAAATGCTTAAAACAGAAATTAAAGAATGACAAAGTAAACTAATGAACAAATTAATCAACAACTAATTAAGCAAAATCTAATTAACAATTGAATAGGCAATAAAATCTGAAACTAACCCTATCCATCCACCAAAGCCTTGGTTAAATAAAACATAAACTAAAACTCTGTTCTACTCTGTTTTAATTCTTATTTTAAATCAAATTTCAAAAGCATGAATAAAATGTAATCTAATATCTACTTGCACATGGGGTTAGTAGATGAATTTGCAAATTCGTCTCTAATCTACAAGATTAATGCATTCTAACACACTCTATCATTCTAACCTACAAAAGGGAATCAAAACAATTTAAACTACAACATCAAGCTAATTAATAAACTAATAATGCATGTATAGGAATAAAGAGACAAATAAATCATAAAATGCATGAACAACATACAGAGAGTTACTACTACTAGACTGCTGGTGGGCCCCCCAACAAGTCATGGTCACTCTCTAAAAGCACACCACGAACTCAACAGGTCGAATTCACCATAAAAACCCAAAAACGTAGTTCTAGCATAATCTGGCAATGTAAAAACTCAAGATAGAGAAAAAACAAATTTGTCTCTAATACATTGGTTCTTCTACTTGGTTAACAATCTTCTGATCATCCTAGTGGTATTTATAATGTTTACATGCCAAGTGGTCGACCACAGGAGGTTCGAACCACTTCTAAAATTGGTAAATTTCATTAATGGTGCCCTAACTGCCGAAACAGAGCGAGCCAATAATCTCCCTCTTTGAACAACTGAAACTGAGTTGTCTGGAGCTTAGTAGCTAGAGGGGACAATTATGAACAAAACCCACCTGCTCGATTTTCCCATCACTGGCTACCAATACCATAACCACCAAGTCAACCTACATTTTTGTGCTGGAAGAGGTGCTGGACGGAGTGCCATATCAAGTGTCAGAACGAGTACTGGAAGGAGTGTCGGATGAAGTGCCAGAACTAGAAACGTAGTGCGTTTTTTCCCTATAACACCAAAAAAACATGAATTAGCTCTTGGAAATCATAAAACATGATGAATTATACTTAATACAATCATTAAACATGAATTATATGTACCTTGTGCCGATCATACCATTTTATCATGAAATTCCTCAAAAAGCTCCTTTAAAATATGAAAAACACATATATACATTTGGAAAAAGTGTATAATAAATTTCATAGAATTGATCATATCTCTGGCAAAACATTACCCCCACACCTAAGATTTTGTAGGTCCCACTGCAAACAAAAAGAAATTTCCCTTTAGGACTAAACTTGCGAAGGAGGGACTGGATTAGCTTAGAATCTTCTCCCTCTTGCCCGGGGGATTTTGACTTAGGATTTTTGTGGTGTTTCAATTACATATAGAGACTATTATTGGTGTCATTTAATATCATCAACCTAACGTTGTAGAGAATTCATCTTGGGTTGTAGGACAACATTATCATGGCGTAAATGACAACTCAGTGTTTCATGCTCTCTAAGTTTGAACTGGAGGGTTTTGGGTTTTTGGAGGCTATTTATGAAATGTGAGGAAGCCTTGAGATGTATATTATACCCTTTATCCTTTAAACCATGCAAAACAACAATTTTACCTCTGCAAAATTAGTCCCAAAAGTGACTTCCCATAAGCGCAACAATTTTGGCCTGGCGAACTTGTGAAAAATAGGTATCCAAGTGACACTTGTAACTACAAGATAGTAATACCTATGTAAACTCTAAAAGAGGTTTTTTTTTTTTAATATTTCCTTGACAAAAACCTCTCTTGGTTTTCAAAAATTCACTTTCCGTTGTTAGGAAATCATGCCAAGAAAACATGACTAAAACAAGAAAGGAAAAGTGTTTTATTTCTTGAAAAACTAGGCCTCTAAGAGAATTGAATATATCCAAAACCATAAAGTATATTTAGAAACTGAGAGAGGTTATTGTTTTTTAATATTTCCTTGATAACAACCTCTCTTTTTTTTCAAAAATTCACTTTCAATATTTAGGAAAACACGAAACGGAAATATGACTAAAACAGGAAAAACAGAGTGTTTTATTTTCTGAGAGTATAGGTCTCTAAGATGATAGAATATATTGCAGACCATAAATTACATTTAAAAAATGAGAGAGTCTATTTTTCTTTGATATGTTATGAACAAAAACCTCCTACAGGTTTCAAAATTACTTTCTCATTGGCTCAGAATCCCAGCTTGAAGTTGGTTACTTAAAACTTGCAGAAGTTGAGTGTGCTCTTAGCAGAAGCGCAACGTGGTCTTTGAGAGGGATTTTGGAGGCCTTCCCAAAGTATTTTTGGGCTGAGAGTGATATGTTTTGAAATTTTATAATGTCTTCTACACAATGGAACCATCAAGCACTGAAAATTCCTTCTCCAACCCTCTGAAAAACTGACTTGAAGTCAAATTGCCCAAATGTGCAGAAAACACTCCTATAGTGACTTTATTTGGGGAATTTATCTCAACTGATAACATATGTGAATAAAATGAAGTATATTTTTTTCTCTTGGTCTATTATTGACAAAAACCTCTTTCAATTTTATCAAATTCATCCTCCTTAATTCAGAAACCAATTTTGAAGTAAATCTTTGACCAAGACAATCTTTTGAAAATTTATGACAAGGAATGATGATATGACCATGATGAAAATTTATGAATTTGTATGAGTGGAGGGAGTAGTAAGGACACCTAGGAACACCAATTAACATTTTACAACCAAGATATGTCAAATTGTATTTGAGAAGTTAATTTTGAAAATATAACAATTTGACCTAATAACCCTATCAATCACATGAAAGAGAAACCTTGATCACGGGTGACTGACAGATTGACAAATACTAACAAAAGGCTTGGTTTGTACTGGTAGGCATGGTGAATCAGGAGAATTGTTATTTCATTTCATCGATTTGTAACAATTCAAACAATTGTTCCTCTTTTCATAAGCTTGTAATACAAATGGTAGTAAGTATTTAGCAGTTTTTATTACTCTGTATTTGTCACAAAGAGTAGTTAAGTATAAAAAATGCACATCAAGATTATAACACACATAATGATGTCAACAATATATAATTTTAGCACACCAATACAAACAACTTCTGATATAATATCCCAAGACATTGTAAAAACACAATATGACAAAATTTTGACAGAAATCCCACTTCCTCTTCTCATGGGTTTTCTATACAAATGGGCAATGCTTAGCATTTTTAGCTTAGGAAAAATCCCCCCAGACTGAAGATATGGCATGTCCTCGTGCCATGAATTAGAAATAGGCTTCTTTGTCTTCTTTCCCGATGAGGCTGTAGTGGTATCAACAAGTTTCTTGGACTTTTGGTTCAGTAAAGGAATAGCTTGAGCATGAGGGTTTGGGTGGACTAACAGTCCCTAGATCAAGAGTCTTATTGATAGTCTTGATTGTAAGATGAGGGTTTGCAAATTGGTAATGAACTCATCCCACTCTTTCTCCTATTTTTCCAACTCAGCTAAGAAAAGTAGTTTGATAAGGTCGTGGTGAAATAAGTTGTTATGGGGATTGGTTACATTCTTCCTCACTTGGGAAGACATCTTCTCAAGACTCTTTAAAAAGGGAAAATTCAATGTCTTATTGAACTGAAAGTGAGATAATAATCAAAAGTGACAAGATTTAAAGACAAAATATCTACCTTCACATGTAATCAATCTGGTGATGACTATGAGAGGGTTGATTAGCTCCTCTTTTATCCACTACTTGGAGTATCCATTAGCTCTAAAGATGTTATGAATATCGGTTTTGAAAACCCTATTATATATTGCTCTTGTCAACTGGTGGTGTTTAAATCAACGGTATCCAACTCTTGGGAGCTTTGTGGCTAAGGAAATTGATTCCTTAGAGGCCATGGACATAGTGAATAGGAGTTGAGGTAGGCTAAGAGTGTTCCATTGTTGTTGATTTTTCCACCATGCTCACTCAATCCACTTGCATAGAATATGTAATGTCAAACCTACAATGAGTAGCCTGTAATAAAAATGTAATGTCAAACCTACAATGATCATCCTGTAACAAAAATAAACAAACGAAGTGGTCTGTTAAGGACATATACAACAATTTATAACACACAAGAGTTTAGCACTTCAAAATAAAATGACTACTGATGTAATAACCTGTATCCTGAAAACAATACATGAATTTTTACAAAGATTTACTTCTTCTAGGAATTGTTATCATTTGTAAACTCATGAACCCCTCCCCCACACCTAAGTATTGTGACACCTCACAATCAAAAGTATAGGAAACCAGTCAATATCCCCCAATAGCTGAAGTTTTATAGTATGTCAAGTGTAAAGATAAAATTTCACAGATTGGTCTGACGAGACGGTTAAAATATGGCCCCACCTATAGGATAAGAGATCCTATATATAGATAAGAAGAGATAGGAAACAGAGTTTCAAGATAATCTTAGATTTATTTCCCAATGGCAAGTGTATGGGATTCATTAACCTTAGCTTAACCACACATACTTCATGTCGGATTTATCTGCAAGTAATGTCGTACATCAGGACAAGTTTAAATTTATTATTTATTTTTGTCAGATTACCATCCTCACTAGGTAAAATGCCCCGCTGCCAGCAAGACTGTTCAGTACTCCGATGGGTTTACCTAGTCATACCACAGGTTGGTACCTACTGCAAGCAGACCTATTCAGTATCCCGATAGGTTAGCCTCTTACACCCTTAGAGACTGGCCCTCCATCTTTTAAGATTTTAGTATAAGATTTCTTTATGTAAGAAGATGGGGGGACAACTCTGAAAACAACTTCTTCTTTTTTCAATTGGGATGGTATTTATGTTAGAGGATGAATTTATGTTATATTCCTTAGTGATTGTCCTAATGTAAGGGGTACTTAAGAGGATGTGTCCTATCTAAATATATGATATAATCAAGCTATTTAGTGTGTAGTGGATGGTACTATTGAGAAAGAACAGAAAGGTATATCTAGGCTCAACTTACTTTCTTCCTTTGTAGTTATTGTGATGTTTCCATGACTAACCTCTAATTAGACCTCCTTGTTACTCTTTGATAAAGACACTTGGCTCACTTACTTAGGTTTCTTGGAAAAACTGTATGAGAGACCTCTAATCTTGATGGTTACAGTGTCACTTCCTTATACAGTGGTGAAGAGTTTCAAGAGCAACTGCTTTGGAATGCCTTAAGAACAAGAAGATGAAAGTCTTTGCAAAAACATGGCTAATTACAACAACTCCTTATTCATTTTATGCTTAGCAGACAACAGGGTTCAAGTGTAATAATGTTTTGAAGAAAAATCCTTCTTTTATATTTCCTTGAACTGTCTACTCATGGTGAGATAAATACCTATAGAGATCTCTAAAACTGTTTGCAAAAGCCACACTCTAAAATATAATAAACTAATGATATCAATGAGATCAAGTCATGGGAACATGTATCTCATAGTTGTTTTATTAAAATAAAATTTAAAATGAGGTTGCATTAAACTTCTAAGCTAAACTAACAACATGCAACTTTTATTTACTATCCTACCCTACCTAAAAAGAAAGGGAAAATATTTATTCAAGTGTAAGAACTATTCCAATGTAACCATGTGCGGAGAAAGATAAGAAACATACTCATATCCATATATGAAAAAGTTACTGCAGTGATGTTACACATGGTTTTGGTCACTCTGGTGATGTATTAACAATGGTGTATTTAGGCTCCCAACAAGGACTTTTTGCCTGAGAAAAGTGGCCCTTGCCTCTTTCCAAAAACTTATTTTTAAAGTGAGTTCGCAGGCTGCACATGGCCTAGGGTGCAAGAATCCCTCATTCTCATAGGCCACTTACACCTAGGGTGTGAACTTCTCGTAGTTTTCTCCATACATAGGGTGTGAACCTGTTTTAAAGCTTGGAAAAGAGAAGAGGTCTCGAGGGTTCTAGAAGCGAATCTTCTAGAAAATGAGTTGGCATTCATATGGTTGTCATTTTATTGACTTCTCAGAGTTGATGGGATCATCCTCATCCATGTAACCATCTCTCCTTCTCCTATATATTGAAATTTTTCTCATGGAAAAGGTTAAGCAAGATTGAATGAAGAATTGGTGAAAGAATTGTGTGAAGAACCCTCCTTGGATAGAGGCTTGAAGGCTCTAGTTGGTCTATCAAGAGGAATTGGATCTTCTTCATGCAAGTATAGAGAAAGTGTGTGTGTTGGAACCAAGGGTCGCTGAAAGGAAGATTTCGACATCAAGGTGATCAGGTTGTATCTTCTACTTTCAATTAATATGATACAGCAACATGTCCCTTTCCCATAAAGTCACTCTTACTTTATTGTGTAATTCCTTGATCATATGCATAAGTGGACGTTGAATACATTTTGCTATCTTCACTTTGGTTGGTTTGTATTGTCTTGGACTTGACCTCACAAGAGCACCGGAGTGAAGCGGGAGCAACATAGACCTAAAGAAGCGATATCAAGGTATGCCACTTATTCCTCCCCATTAGAAGATTTAATGATCACAACTTAGGGAAAGAGTCATGTCCTGTCCTATTTTGCTCTAGATCTAGGTGGATATAGGGAGATTTTTTAGTGTCCCCACCAACCGATTAGTCCGATAAAAAAATTGGCGACTCCACTGGGGATGCAACCCATTTTTTGGTTATTTTTGGTGTTTTTCCTTGTCCATTTGCTCTTACCTTAACATTTTTCATTTCTATCAATCTCTGAGTCTTGAGGAGACCCTGGAAGACTCTTTGGGTCCAGAGGTTCCTTCAAATTTTTCTTAGTTTCATTCATTCTCGCACTGAACCCTTCTATTTCCTACGAGAACTACTAGAGTTTGCACCCTACTGTGTAGTCCAGTGCGAACATCTCGCACTCTACTTGTGATCAGCCTGTGAGAATGATCCATTCTCTCATTGTACACTACTGCTTGCCTGCAAATCCATTTTTCAAAATTTTGAGATGAAGGTCTTTTGTATGCCCAGATACCTAGAAGAGAACTTCTTAGGCCACTGATTGATTGTTTCTTGACTTCGGATTTTTTGAATGATTAGTCTTCAGAAATCGAAAGCTCTTCTTGTTCATTTTTCTCAACTATTATATCTTGACCTTTTCTTAACAAGGATATAATCTCTGGTCCTGAAATCTGAGTGCTTGTTTGGTTGGGAGCCGGTGATCAGTTTAAAAGTTGGGATTAATTATCTTTCTCAATTGCTCATTACTTGGAAAATTGTTGCCCTCGTGCATTTGAAAAGACTAGTCTTGTATGGTTGTTATGCTTGTCTTCATTGAAATATTGGTTTGGGATTTGTTGTATATTGTTTTTCATTAGTTGCTAGTTTTTATTAGTTTCACCACTATTGTGTGGTTTCTATTGAAAATTAAAAAACATTTTTCTTTTTAAAAGCATTTTTTTATTTTGAAAATATTGGCATTCAATTGTTGAAATAGAACAAATAGAGAATTGGCATTGGTCATGATTTGTTGATATTTCATTTTCAAAGAAGATTATATATCATAGTTCAAGATTGTTCTAGAAAACTCCTCTTTTCTGCTCGTAAATAGGATTCATCGAACAAGAATTGATATTTTTCATTCCTATCTATGCATTGTTGGATCAGAGTCTCACACAACATCAGTTTCATTTCCGTCTCCTTTGAGTAACAACAACCTTTAATAATATCGTGCAAATTTTAAAATTTAACTAGTAACTCTTTTCTGGGACTCTATTACGCCAACATTAGCTAGGCTAGAGCTTTGGAATAAGGTAGAGAGATACACTCTCCAAAGCACAAAACACATAATAGCATCTTGTGTTAAGGAGTGTCAAATTCCATTTGCAACATTTTGTCCCGGGAAGCCCTTCTCACACAAGGGTCAAACCCAAGGTCGCATTATTATTGACAGAGTTACTCACCTTGCTTTGTTGATATCAGTGTAGAGATTGCACGTATTATGGGGGTCACATGAAGGTATACCCACAATGATGAGTGGAAGCCTCTCAAGTTGATTTCGGGCTAGATACCCTACCCTTACATGTGGATCAGACTGTTGACCGTCCCCCCATGCTTTATTGTTGTTGGTGGTAACCTTAGTGGCCTATCTTCTTAGGGTCTTACACAAGGTGACTGTGAAGGGGAAAGTCTTCACAGTACCTGGAATCGACATTGGCCAAACTCACTCGGGCTCCTTGGAGGGTATACCCATGATTATGTGGGAGCTTGCACCAGGGCGTAAGTTCATTAAGCATGTCGTCAACGTAACTTTTCCACCCTAGCCCATCCCCTTCTCGTCTCGTTGTTGCGACGTTGGATTTCATCACCAACTAGTGACTTCGGAATTAGAAGGTCTTGTTTGCTTGGTGTTGTTTCCTAGATTTTTTACTAGCGCATGTTGTTTGTTTACCCAAGTTGACCATAGAATTTTCTTCGTAAGTTTTTAACTCATTCAAAATTGACCCTCCACGTCATTCACGTAGAATGCAAGGCTTACCCCTAGAAAATCTAGAAGGTTCTCAATCCTTGCCTACCAGCTCACTGGAGGGCTCTCCTCAATAGAGTCAAGTCCAAGACGTCACCACTCCACAAGTGGAAAGAACTGACTCTCTAGAACAGTTCCAAATTACCAATTATTGAGAGGACTTTCGACTTCATCCCGACTCTGAGAGACATATTATGCGAGTAAATTCTTATGGAGACTTGGTTGTTTTGTCTTCTGGATCACCGACTAGACCTTTTCCAGGACCTAAGGGTCAAGATCCTTTTTGAACTACTGGCATTTTTAGACGAGATCTCTTTGGCTCAGGAGTAGGCGTTGATATCACCATCTCACCTATGTTCCCCTAAACCTCTGACCCAAACGCAATACCTTTTACTACTGCTTATTATTTTCCTGGTACAAAAGCTCCGCGAGCTAACCACATCTTGACTCTCCCTTTAGAAATGGTCCATTACACAGATACTACAAGTCCTCACACCAAGATTACCGCAGCTAGACAAGACCCTATTGGCACACTGCTTTCGCCCAGAGTCACCCCGACTCTTCCACCCAGATACCGTGCATTGAATGCCTCTATTCTCATTCCTACAAAAATCACATCCAAAACTCCTGGTGGTCCCTCTTCTTCTGGGCACTCTCCTCCTGGTTTCATTCCGACACTTCCTCTGCCCCCTTTCAGAGGGACTTTTCCATCCTCTATCAGAGGCATTGATCCTAGTGGCACCATTCCATCGTTCACTCCAAATTACTAGATTCCTATTGGTGGACAATTTCACCAAGGAGGCCCAACTCAACCCCCCTTGCAGGGAAAATCCCAATTGGAACACAACCCCCAATTAGAACACAACCCCCGATTGGAACACAACCCCCGATCAGAGCACAACCCCCACCGACCCCACCCTGTGGAAAAAACATACCTCCATCCTTGGCCTAGTATTGTAACCATCTGATACATAATCCTCAATCGACTAGGGGGAAATAGCCTCCAACTATCTCAGTTATACCCCCTAGAATAGGCGAACCATATCCAGGTATGTCAAATCCTATTTGCGGCTCAATTTCTCAACCCCACACCCCCATTCAAGGGTACAACCCTATGAGTTACTTGCCTTCACAACAATCACCGAATCTGCCTGGATCCTCACATTATATGCAAACTGCTTATGGTCCCACTGGTTTGCCAATGGGACTCCCTCCCCAAAGTCACCAGTACCCACATGTGAATAGACAGTTACCCTTCTAAGCCACCCTGGACCTCCCGGATCTGTCAAGGATTTTAAATGATCCAATCTATCACTCTCCCCAATGGCCCGCCATACCGGCCAAACTACCATCTGACATCCCTAAATTCGATGGAAAAGCGGGAGAGGACCCAAAAAATCACGTAATGAATTTTCACCTTTGGTGCTCATCCAACTCCTTGATGGATGACTCTATTCTTTTACACCTTTTTCAACAAACTCTCACGGGTTCTGCCACAAAGTGGTATATAGAATTACCACGAGGTTTCTTCACCGTATTCAACACCCTCGCTATGGCTTTCCTCACCCACTACCAGTTACCGATCCTCTATGAAACAGGGACCGATATTTTGAACTCCTTTAAATAAACCAAATCCACTCATATCTCCAATCACATTCATGAATAGCGACAGAGACGACATCTTATCAAACTCTAACTTCCCGATCAATTGCAAGCAGAATGGTTCACAAAATCATTTGTGAACGACATCGGTCATGATATTTCCAAGGGTGGAGTTGTCATAGAAGAATAGGCCATTAGTCGTGCTCAATACCTTGACCTTGTTTAATCACAAATGGGTACTCTTTACAACTTACTCCCTGATGCAACTCATCCTTCTACTTCTGCCACTTCAACTACCCCTGCTGCTTCTCATGCGACCGACGGTGTGATTGACACTTTCCATGCCCAACCACATTCCATCCAAACCTCTAGCAACAACCCCAAACCCATTTCTTCTAATGTTCAGATTTCTCTGTCTCCTACTGATCCAGGGGTATATTGGTGGCCACCCACCTTCTCCAACTGGCCCAAAACATGTTTCTGGCAAATTTGGTAATTTACTATTTTTAGCAGTTTTTAACTTCCGGGGCCATTTTGAGGCCTTAAACGACGTTTTTTTGGGAAAAAGGGGAGAAACATGGATTGTAGATCAATTTTTCTCCAGCAGAAAGTTGTAATTCTCGGATAGATCTTTCCAACGAGCTATCATACGCCTAAAACGGAGATCGTATGCAAAAGTTACGACCCCGGGAAGTTGATGCACCAACTTACCCAAACGGGGC
>JZKD02S1755546.1:1023654-1040917 GCA_000966675.3 Picea glauca
TCTCTGTACATTTCTTTGATTAATAGAAATCGTGTATTACTGTATATCTGTGTTTATGGTTGCATCTCTGATACATTTCTGTTATATTATTGAATATCTGCAATATATTTGTGCATTTCTTTATTATATCGCCGCTCTCATTTCGTGCCGAAAATAATCCGGATCACCTACCCCTCCCACCGGCAAGACTTCTGAGGTAAATGTTGCTCAATCTACCCCCGCCGGTAAGAACAAATCTAGAAAGGGAAAGGGTAAGAATAAGGAGGAAAAAAATAATTTGCAATAATAAAGAACCAAAACACCACCTGTTGACGATAGGGATAAGCGCAAAACCCGATACCCTTGTCTTATTTGTGGTGATGATCACTACACTAAGGATTGTCCACGACGAGCCAAGGTTACTAAGTTCCTTCAAGAGACCTCGAAACCACCCACTATGTCTGTATTGTCCCAACCCTTCCCTTCTCAACAACAGGCCCAATTGGTCATTCACGACCAACCCTCCCCCTCCAATACATCCTATGTCTTAATGTGTACAGGAGATTCAAAGCAAAATGACATCGCCCTTACCACTCGAGCCAAAGATTATTCCTCCTCTAAAGAGAAGGTTGATGCTATACCTCCTTCATTGGTCCAACCATCTCCCACGACTCCACCTACCAACGGTCCTCTTCATCTCGAATGACTGAGCCTCAACACAGTTCTTTGCCCTCCTCCAAAGGGCGTCGTTCGAAAATCGACTTTCAATCCTCATGCTCGTGTTGCCCAAAACTACAGTATTGTTGAAGATCTGGCCCAAGCACCATCCGCGATGTCAGCCCTCGAAGTCCTTCAAAGTTGTCCTATAAAACAGAAGGCACTGTTGAAAGCTATCAGTGGAATCAACCCTACAGATACGAACTTAATAATTTTTGACTTGGAAGATCACATTCTAAGGTTACCCCCTCAACTGGCATTCCAAATACAAGTTATTGTCTCCAACAAAAACATTTGTAGAACTGTTATTGACGAGGGTGCCTTGACATGTGTCATGTCTATTACCTATTGGAAAGCCATCGGCTCTCCCTCTTTTAATGAATCCCACAACACACTCAAAGCCTTTAATGGCTCCGTTTTTAAGCCTTACGACATCCTCCCTTCGTTTCCAATCACGTTAGAAGGAAAAATGGTCCAAGTTGAAGTGGAAGTCTTTGACGCTCCTCTTGATTACAATCTTCTGCTTGGTCGTAGTTGGATTGATTCCATGAGTGTAGTTGTGTCGACTCTTTTTCATGTTGTATGTTTCCCACATCAAGGAAAGGTAATTACCGTCAACCAATTAGCCTTATTTACCTTCGATTCATGTACTAGCAATGTATTGTTCATTGCCAAAACTCCCCCAGATATGAGAACATCGGTGTAGGTCTTCTTAAAGACTCTTCATTAATGAGTACCTTCCCCATCCCACCACCTGATGTTCCACATCCATCTGTTTCTTAAATCAACATGATCTCCACCTCTATTCACGAAACCCCTATGTCTCATGACCCATGGATGGTACCCAACCCCGATGATCATCTTCGTTACGGCAATGAAATGCCTTTGAGTCTGGTCAAATCTGCCTATCAGGCCATTCAATCGGCAACCCCTTCTACGCCCTCTCTTGGTGATTTGTCTCCAAATCCTTTTCGCATCATTTTTCCCACAGATGATATGATTATGTCTATTATGGAAGACACCCCCTGGGATGACGGACATCATCGTTCCATCCTCTTCCTGGAACAACACACCATCGAGAGCTACCAATGGATCTCGACCCCATCGATCGTTGTCGTCATTTCCGCTATTCCTGAGTGTTTGCACGCAATTCGTCACTTGGTGAGAAAATAAAGGGTGCTTACATGCCCAGTTGGCTCTTGCTAAGCATGACAGCTGTAGAGGAAAGGGTTAGAGAAAACAAAACAAAACTATAAACAAGAATTAAATTAAAACAAACTAAAACTATGGGCATATGGATAAGAAAATAAAAATGACAACAAGACCAATATCACCAATGTTTTTAGGCTGATCAATTGATGAAATCAAAGAACAATGAAGGAAGGGGACTGTGAGTCCCTTCTTTCTCCAATGGAAGGCTCTTGTGCCCTCACAAACTTGCTCTCATTACAATAAGAAAATGAGAATGATGGTGAAAGAACTCCAAGCACATTCACTCAATGGAGAGGTGAATGGGTCAATGAAATGGTGCTAATGTGTTATTGTCAAGGAGTGAGTCCTTAAAACAATCTAAGCAGCATAACATTACATGAAATTCCTTGAGAAAATGATGTTTCTTCATGGCTTTTTATAGCATAGCATTGGGTGATTATGTAACTCTTTTGAGGTGTGAAAAGGGGCTCTTTAGGGCTTAATTAGGCCTTTGACCAGCCTACCATGCGGATTCAGCTCAGATTTGGGAGTCAAATCGGCTTGGGAGCTGATCCATTAGTGGTTGGGAGGCCGACCAATTCCATAAATGCGCCGTTTAGCAGGTGCGCGGGTTTTTGCGCCAACAACCGCACATCGTGCGTGCATGCGCGCATTGTACATTCTTGTTCCACGCATATGCGCGCTCCCAACTTCTGTAAAGCGCCCTTCAATTTTTGGTTACTTTGTATAGTTTTTGACCCTTTTTCAATGCTGTGAAATTAATTCAGTGCCATGAATGACTTCATTCCTGTTTGATGATGCTGAGTTCTTGTCGCCATGTGTGGACGAAATTTCAGTGATAACACTGAGTCTACACACGATGTGTTTTCCAAATGGAACTTAAGAAATATCTCACCCACCTTTCCCCTCAACATATCCATAAAACCTGGAATTGTCGAAAATGTGCATATCAGAGCTTCGTGTTCCCCTGACGAAATCATCACCTACAAGTCAATTTTCAAAGAATTTCGTGATGTCTTTGCCTGGAGCTATGAAGAAATTCCAAGTATTGACCCTGACATTGTGATACATGAGATCAAGACATACCCAGGCACTAAACTCGTCCGGTAACGCCTTCGTCCGGTCCACCCACGCAAAGCGGCCGCTATCAAGCTTGAAGTCGAGAAACTTCTCAAAGCCAACTTTATTTATCCGGTGGCTCTCACTAACTGGGTTTCCAATCTTGTCCCAATCGACAAAAAACAAGGCACAATCCGTGTGTGCGTTGATTATAGGGATATTAACAAAGCATGTCCTAAAGACAACTTTCCTACCCCCTTCGTCGACCAGATTGTCGACGATTGTGCCGGAAGTGAAATCTTCTCTCTGATGGATGGTTTCTCTGGATATAATCAAATCAATATTGTTCCTGAGGACCAACACAAAACAACTTTTATTTGTCCTTGGGGCACTTTTGCCTATCAGAAACTTCCTTTCAGTCTAAAACACGTTGGCGCAACCTTTCAGTGTGCTATGTCTTATGCCTTCCATGATATCAAGCACATCATGCAACCATATCTTGATGACTTACCCACTCATTCCATGCACCGGGTCGATCATCCAATACACCTCCGAGCCATTTTCCTCTGATGTCGGTTTTACCATATACGCTTGAATCCTCACAAATGTGTTTTCTGTGTAGAATCCGACCGACTTCTAGGATTTATTGTTTCACTTCAAGGGATCCGAGTAGATCCTTTGAAGGTCAAGGCAATTCTCAATCTCCCTCCTCCTTCTTCACTCTGCCAGTTACAAAGTTTGCAAGGAAAAGCAAACTTTCTTCATCATTTCATCCTGAACTATGCCGAGCTAACTCTTGGATTTACGCGACTACTCAAAAAGGGGTCCAAGTTCATATGGGATACCATCACAAACAAAGCTTTCAAAGCTTTGAAACTATCCCTGACACGTACTCTGCTTCTATTCCCCCATGATTACAGTTGTGATTATTTCCTCTACCTCGCAACCTCGGATTACAACATCGCTATGGTTCTCGTCCAAGAGGATGATTCTCATGATGAAAATGTCATATATTACTTGAGTTGAAGTCTAACGCCTACCAAAACCAAGTAATTACATGTCGAAAAACTGGCCTTGGCAGCTGTCCAAGTAGTTCAACTTTTCCGGCACTATATCCTCTCTCACAAGACTACGGTAATTTCTAACTGCAACCCTATGCAACACATTCTCACACATCAACTGCTATGGGGGAAATACTCCAAATGGATCATGATACTCTAGGAGTTTGACTTGGAATTCGAACATGCTAAGTCCAAGAAATCCTTAGTTTTGTCGAGTTGATATGTGACTTTCCCTACTCTTAGATGGAAAAGGTGGCAGCCGATTCAATACCTGATGAATCCCTTTTCCTGATTAGTTCCGATGATCTTTGGTACAGAGATATCATCATATATCTCCAAACCCAGACTTTTCGACCCAATTTGTCTAGTACTGACTGTTGTCGAATATGCTACCAAGCTCGTCAGTATATAATCCTCGGTGATACTCTTTATCGTTGTGGGATTGACTCAGTTTTTTGATGCTGCCTCACATTTGAAGAGGTCGAGAAAGCCCTAAAGGACTGCCATTCTGGAGCCTATGGTGGTCACATGTCTGGGTATGCCACTGTCCAGAATATCTTGCGAGCTGGGTATTTTTGGCCCTCTTTATTTAATGATTGCATAATTGTCGTCCAAAAATGCCATGCTTTCCAGACCTACAACCATAAAATATGATCACATCCCACTCCTCTTCACCCTATGGTCTCCGTCGGTCCTTTTTCGAAATGGGGTATCGATTTCATGACATGTCACCCTTACTCAACCAGGGGGCATGGATACATTATTGTAGCCATAGACTATTTTACAAAATAGGCCAAGGTGATGCCGACATTTGAAAATACCAGAAAGACCGCAACATTATTCATATTCAGTCACATCATAGCTTGTTTTGGTGTTCCTCAGGCTATCATTACCGATCACGGTAGCCACTTTAGAAACTTCATGATTTCTAAACTCATTGAAAAGTTTGGTCTTCGCCATGAAAACTCAACGCCCTATTACCCACAAGACAATGGCCAAGTTGAAGAAATTAACAAAGTCCTCATAACCATGCTTCGACGAATGATAGGGATTCACAAAACGAGTTGGCACACGATGTTGTTTTCAACATTGTGGGCTTACCAAACGTTCGTTAAGTCTGCTACCGGGTTTACACCATTCCGATTAGTCTATGTTCTAGAAGCCATCCTACCAATTGAATGTGAGATACCCTCCCTAAAACTAGTCGTCAAACTCCTAACAAATACTTCTACCGAAGAAGAATTTCTGTTGTATCTCATGCGATTAGACGGAACTTGATGCGACACTACCCTAGTCATAGAATCCCAGAAGAAATGTGTCAAGGCCCAATACAACAAACATGTCAAGCCTCACATTTTCTCCGAAGGTGATCTGGTTCTCCTTTACGAACAAGATCATTATGTGCTAGGGGATGGAAAATTTGAAGCCATGTGGCGAGGTCCTTACATCATTAGATGAGTTCTGGAGAAAGGAGATTACGAGTTAGTAGATTGCGACGGTATCCCTCTGAGTGAACCCAGAAATTGGTTGTACTTAAAGAAGTACTATTCCTAAGATCACCTGTGCATGAGTACCTGTATTTTATTGTATCATACTTCTTGTCTGTTACTGTAGTATGCTTTTTCGTTATTTGGTCTCTACCCTTATGTTACATTGTGTTTGGTTTCTAGATGTCGGAGTCTTCACTACCCCACGTTGGCTTCGCTGATGGCGCTAGCCATAGTACTCAGAACCTTGCTTCTGCTGCTTGGGCAATTTACTCCCCTACAAATGAACTTATCACTCTACGAGGTGTGTGTCTCGGCCATGCGACCAATAATATTGCAGAATATAGCATCATTATCGAATTGTTGATTGATGCTATTTCACTCAGTATACGTCACTTGGTCATACGAATCGATTCGCATCTAGTAGTACTACAGTTAAGTAATGTCTATGTTATTCGAAGTTCTACTTTATTATGGGTATATTTACGAATTCGCCTCTTGGAAGGTTATTTTGATTATATTGAGTATCAACATATTCCTAGATGTCTAAATACATTAACTGATGCATTGGCTAACTATGTATTAGACAGACATTTGGGGCATTTATAAACCAATCACATCACATGTATCACACAACACAAGATAAGCCGGTAGAAGTCGTATATATGTATATAACGATCAAAAGTTTTTTACAAAAGAGTTATGTCCGAGGACCAAAATTTCAAAATCTAAAGATCATAGCTTCTACAAAGTAACATCATGGGTGACGCTCACGATAACACACGACTGCCTGAGAAACGCTACGAAGCAGTCAGCTAATAGAATCTGACACACCCACAGTATGGCATTGATAACATCGAGGGAATTCTCCGATAGTCATGTCCGGAATGTCAGCAGTCAACCCCTCCAAGTTTTTCTCCACTGCCTCATAGTCTTCAGCATCCCATCACGGCACTGGATCCACCTCTCCTCATCACTGAATAGGATATGTACTTGGAGGTCGGTATGGCCCGACATCTGTGTCATTCAAAAGAGATTTTTGATCAGTTCTTGGGAAAACATAAAAACATTTTCATACGATAAAAATTACAAAAACATTTAAAAGAATAAAATGTGTACTTCTTACCTAGGTCACCCCACTGAGAATCCTCGGGTAGGGATAAATCTGGATCCCCTTGGAAATCTAATCCAACGTAGGCATAGTCATCAACCATCAACATCTGTGGCTACAACCAATCAAAGAAGGAATCATTTTATTTGATGATAGGCCCAGCTACATGTCGGGCCATGAGGTTGCACCACCTCAACATCCTCGGATCCTATGGGGCCAGTAAACCCCACTCAACCTGTAATCCCAACAAGGGAACCCTCTCAAGAAATAAGGAGACCAAAAGTGATCTGTACCCGAATTTCTTCAGGTCACCTTTCCCACATTTTGTCAACTGTCTCTTTATGCTACGAAGGACTGCATCTGACCAGTTAAAGACCCGAGGCTCGATACACTCTATGGAATATTGAAAATATATCTAGAGAGCCATGTGTGGAGTAGAGTTCCCAGCTATACAAGAAATGGTGAACAAGATGGTGTGAAGGGTCAAATCTTGGACCCCCCAAATGGCCACCTTTCCTTTGCTTATTTTCGCCTCTGAAACATAGTACAGACGAAAATACTCACTCATAGGTATCCCACCACCTTGGCTACCAGTCAATCTAGCGTGGTACCCATGCCATGACAGTTCTGTTAGGAATTAAACGTCCTCAATATCCAAGGACAATGTGTGGACCCCCACGTGGAATACTTGTTGGTCCACATCCCACATATGAATGAGGTACTCCAACAGCCTGACTTGGGCCCTCATGCCCAGGATCCAAAAGAATTTCAATAGACCACAGTCTCGGAGAGAAATAATGGTTCCTGGGTCATTCCCGACAATAGCATCATCCTCTGCATGCTCTCTTTCATGCCACTCCAGTATCGTGATGGTTAAATGCCTTCACAAGAACCATAAGAAGAGAGTTAACAACTCATTTCAAGCCTTGGCATATTTTTCATTGAGCAAAAATCAAAGTGAATTTTGATTTTGTGGCCCTCGCAGGTGCCCCTTTAGCACAGTGCATGGTTCTCGCAGGTGCCTTTGGGGCCACCTATGAGAATCATGCATTCTTGCAGGTCTCGTATGGCTAGCCCGCAAGAACGTCAGGGCGCAAGTTTTGGCCCTAAAACAATATCAAAACCTTGAAATTTGCCAATGAAAACAAAAAATTGTACCATGAAAAGGTAGAAGACAGGGGGGTTACTTTGCTGACAGAGACGGTTTGCCAAATGGTTGCTTTTACCTTCCGCAATCGAGCACTGAAATTCAAGGGCAAAAGAGGGGTTTTGGGAAAAATTCTTGGCAAAATCACAATGACTATGGTAAAAGCCCTTTTACCCACTTATATTTACTTTTTACCATTTCTGTTGATTTTTATATTGTTTTATTCATCAAACCTAATGCCTAATTTCCCTATGACTGAGACTTTTTGCAGATATAACGACTTTGAAGTCCACACAAAGGAGTATGGATATTTTCTCTTTTTCATCGCATGCTTAATTTTTTTTATGGTTTTTAGATAAAACCTCGAGCTTGGTCTTTGTTTGTTCTCATGCTCGAAAATACATGAGAACATAATTGAGCACACTTTTATCACTTTTTCGGGCTCATAAAAGTTATACGAAAAAGGAACCCCCTAGAGTTCTCTTTAAGCTCTTTTCAGACTCTCTAAACATGAAAAGATTGTCGAGCGACCTTGTTCTTTTCACGCTCGTTAAATTATTTGAATAAAACGTCTGTTGGGCGATAATTTATATCTTTTTCAGTCTCATTAGACTACTTTACGAAAAAGGAACTGAGAGAGTTCTCTTTTGAGTGTTTTTCCAGACTCTATAATCATGAAAAACCTTCAATTTTTCTATCTTTGGACTCGTTAAACAAACATCGAAAGACCCGTAATGTGACTGAACCACTCCTTCCTAGGGTTCGTTAAACATACTCTGAGGGACTCATCCAAAGGATGAGATTACATCAACAAGCATATGTTATCCTCGTCAAGCTTCAGTAAAAATAAAGAGGTACTCACCAAAAATGGTGGGGGAAAATTTGGGAAAGGGATGTGTTTTCGTATTCATATTATTGGCAGTAAGTGTCTCTCTTGAACATGACACCCCCTATTCATTATTGGAATCTAGTTTGGTAAATCCATTTGTCTCTCATTCGACTTGTTACAAGGTCATATCCTGAGTCATCTCTGAGTCAGTGCTGCCAAATTCCTGGTCATGTCATTCATATGTTCAAGAGAAGTTCATCTAAAACCTTTATTTTAGTCAGCCATCTGCAGTTGTCCTTTCTTACCAAGTCACCCTTCCCTGTGTCCATTTCCATCTATATTCATACTCTGTTTCACCTTCAAAATATGTTACTTATTTTGTGTCATTGATGGGGGATACACCAAGGCCCTCCTGTGACGAGTCTTGTCCCATCGACTCCAACTCATTATCTGGAAACAAGACATAGAAATTATTTGGTACCTTGGAACTTGCATGCCTCAATGGTAGGTTCTCTCTCTTTAGATAGTGGGTTTTCATCATTGACCCCTGATCGGGATATTTCGTTGAATGTTCAACCTTAGCTCATTTATTCACATTCGTTGGATTGTACTAGTGTACCTTGGGAGTCATTGACATTAATGGTGATTTCCCTCACACTTGTTAACGATTGCATCAATGACCGATAATCAAGTGGTTTCTACCATGTTCGACTTCAGCACATGTAATCACATGTCTAGATTTGTACTTTCAGGTGATGGGATTGAAGACCCTGGGTCTCGTCTTTTTTATCCGGGCTACGATGGAATATGTATGATTTGCTAACACATAGATCCACTTTGTATGTCATGTTTCTATGTCGTCATAACTTTATTCTTCTCGCATAGATCCATAGTGTATTCTTGGTGGCTATGTAGTATATTTGATGGCATGGATCGATGGTGTATGATTGGTGGCCATGACCCACGTTCATGATGACATCCGTTTGTGGTTTGAGTATGGGAATACCTACCTCAGAAATGGTATTATATTCTGTAGATGCTTGGTTGTTTGTAGGTTTCTGATTAGGTGCACTCTTGGTTTCTGAAACATGCACGCAGTTTACAAAGTATTTCAGCTGTCACAGATTTTGGCCTCATACTTTGGGGGGCATTTTGTTACACATGGTTTTGGTCACTCTGGTGATGTATTAACAATGGTGTATTCAGGCTTCCAACAAGGACTTTTTGCCTGAGAAAAGTGACCCTTGCCTCCTTCCAAAAACTTATTTTCAAAGTGAGTTCGTAGGCTGCACATGGCCTAGGGTGCGAGAATCCCTCATTCTCGCAGGCCACTTACACCTAGGGTGGGAACTTCTCGCATTTTTCTCCATACATAGGGTGCGAAACTGTTTTCAAGCTTGGAAAAGAGAAGAGGTCTCGAGGGTTCTAGAAGGGAATCTTCTAGAAAATGAATTGGCATTCATATGGTTGTCATTTTACTGACTTCTTAGATTTGATGGGATCGTCCTCATCCATGTAACCATCTCTCCTTCTCCTATATATTGAAATGTTTCTCATGGAAAAGGTTAAGCAAGATTGGATGAAGAATTGGTGAAAGAATTGTGTGAAGAACCCTGCTTGGACAGAGGATTGAAGGCTCTAGTTGGTCTATCAAGAGGAATTGGATCTTCTTCATGCAAGTATAGAGAAAGTGTGTGTGTTGGAACCAAGGGTTGCTGAAAGGAAGCTTGTGATATCAAGACGATCAGGTTATTTCTTCTACTTTCAATTAATATGATACAGTGGCATGCCCCTTTCCCATAAAGTCACTCTTACTTTATTGTGTAATTCCTTGATCATATGCATAAGATGACATTGAATACATTTTGCTATCTTCACTTTGGTTGGATTTTGTTGTCTTGGACTTGACCTCACGAGATCACCAGAGCAAAGTGGGAGCAACAGAGACCTAAGGAAGAGATATCAAGGTATGTCACTTATTCCTCCCCATTAGCAGATTCATTGATCACAACTTAGGGAAAGAGTCATGTCCTGTCCTGTTTTGTTCTAGATCCAGGTGGATCTAGGGAGATCTGTTAATGTCCGCACCTACCGATTAGTCCGATAATAAGTGATTACCTGGTGTAACAACCCTAGTAGAATATATACTTAGGGATTATTAAGTAAAAGATTTATTAGGTAATTAATTTTTCCTACCATGTTAATAACTAAACAAAGATTGGTCTAATGATATTAATTAAGTATTTATTAATTAATTAAAGGTTATAATTTTGATTAATTAATTAATTAATTAATTAACTACTTATTACATTCAATAACATGGGTATTAAATTTAAAAGATTAATAAGTTATATTGTTTAAATTAGAAAGGTTACGTACACGGAAAGGGATAAGATACTAATTATGGAAGGATATAATAATAAATGAAAGGATAAGGGGCATTAACTATGTGTAGGTAAGGAAGTAAATGAGGAAAGGGCGGTGAAGGAGGGATATGAACGGAGGAGGTTACAGAGGAGGGGGATCATTTTTTCTACGGGAGACTTTTATTGATTTTGGGGGCTCTCTTGGATTGGTAGAGAGAAGAGTTGAGTTCTGGATTTGGAGGGATTAGTTCAGGGGGCACCGGTTTCCTGGGGGTTTTGGGCACAGGGGCCAGGATTCCTTTTGGTTTCCTGGAGCTAGGGAGCCGGACAGGCTGCTCCTAGCTAGCTGGGAGGATAGTAGGTTTGGGCAGCGTTGGTCAGTGCATCAGGCAGCAGGAGGGCAATAGCAAGGCAGCAAGGCAGCAGGGAAGGGACAATCATATCAACAAAAATTAGCATCAGAAGCAGGTAATTTGTTTGTGAAATGGCTAAGTTATTTTTATACTGTAGTTAAATGTTAAATGTTAAATTCTGCTGAAATTTTATATGCTTATTTGAAGTTAATGAATTATTTACGCACTCAAAAATTATATGTTAGAAATGTTATGCGTAATTGTAAGGATTTTACTAGGCTTGTTGATTTTTTTTTCTTACTGGCCACTACACATGGTATTAGAGCTTTTGTTTGAAATCTGGGCCTGAGGGCCAAAGATCCAAGCTCTAGCTCCAATCCCACCTAACCTACAAACCAACGCACTATTATTTTGATTATTTATAAACAAATCTATATATATATAAATAATACGAATTGAAAATGAAAAGGGTATAATGATATGCATGAGCTGCAACAAATACCACAGAAATTATCAGGATCTAGATTACAACAATTTAGGAATAAAGATCACAATAATTATATTATGCACTTGATTTAAACTAAAAAAAAAAAAACCAGATCTACAAGTCCATGATGCCAGGTCAGCAATTTAATACTCAAGAAACTCTTAGATTGTTGAGAAATTCTAAGGAGGCACAACGAAAACTAATCTACAAGGCTTACAAAAACGCTAAGCTAGTCATATACAAAAGAAAATAATCTGTCAGGTTACAGATCTAAACCATTTCAAAGAAATGCAAGTTTTGTGGAAGTTAAATCTTGCATAATATGCTATCCATTTTTATTTAACAAATATACTCCTCGTTTTCAATCTAAATCCTAGGGTTTCTTTTACTATTATTACCAGGGTATATATAAATATATAAACCAATTCCCTAACCTTTCTCCCAAACTAAATGACATGTAATATTGAGTATGAAGGCGCAGAAGATAATGAAGAAGATACATTGATTAAAAAGTTATCAGAGGGTGGAAGTCCCATTCATTCACAGGTTGTAGAAGTGAAAACGTGTTGGGTATTGCAAGAATAGAATCCAACAATTAAGTCATGTCACAAAAAAAAACCAAGGTGAAATTACTAGAACTCTATACACGATAAATCCAATACTGTCCAACTTGTATGGCCCAATAATAACTCAAATACAAATGGCTGGGATAAATCCATAAAATTCTCTTAAACAAAGGCAAATTGTCAAGCATGTTCTCAATGCTTAAACAAAGGTAGTAACATATACACTGAAAACTTTTGTTGTCATTCTTTGAGATCAGACAAAATTTTTAATAATATCCAGACTGAGCACCAATGCAACATTGGCAATGGGTTGCACTAACTATGCAAGGGAGATGCGATTTGCAGGCAGAAAAACAATAGCAGGTATCCCTGCAGTAGCACAATATGCTGACAATGCAGCCGAAGTATCGGCAGTCGAAGCACAACCCACAGCAACAACAGGCTTATTCATCTTCCTAAGCCTATTGACCTGACTAACAAGAACAATCATCCCCAAATCCTTAAAACTCCCTGCGTGACTAATCCCACAGTGTTTCACTCACAGATCATTCATGCCCAATATCTCTTTCCCATACCTCTCAGCCCAGAACAGATTAGAATTCCCCTCAAATGCACTAACAATATGATCATTATCTATTTCAGGAAAAACCCATTCTTTTTACTCAAAACTCCTGACCCATAAGGCCAGGTGGTCTGTCCTAAACTAGAATCAAAGAGGTTTCTCTAGTATTTTCCATTGTACCTTTGTAACACATCCATGTCATGTTGGACGTCCAAAAGGTCCCCAGAGCAACTCCTGTACAGGACTTCGTCAAGTGAATACTCTTCATCCGTCTTTGAGCCTGAATAGAAGGGTACATATTTCGCAGAGAAACCCTAGCTCACACCGGTGTTGAGAACCCTAGCTTCTTCCCTGATATTTTGATCACCATGCCTCCTCCTACTGCCTGTGTCGTTTCTTTCATAGGGCGCTGATTTGGCTTCTGGCTTGGGGTTTGTTGAGACCGCTTGTGATTTGGAGCACACATAACCAGGGTTTCTGAGATTAAGGGTTGTGATTTTCGGGCTTGGGCTGAACCGTCTTTGCATGTGCTAAAAACCCACTTGCCTTCCTGGCTTGTACTGAGAACCCATTTGCCATTCTTCATTGGATTGAATGCCCACTTGTTGCTTTTGGATAAACAATTCTCCCTACAACATTGTCGAGCTTGCCATGGCCATTGCAGAGAAAACCCAATAGCCAATAGAGTTCTAATGGGTTGAATATACACTGAATATATGATATGAGATATTTGCAGGACGAATGCCAGTAATACAAATATCATTTGGGTTTTTCAAAACCAACTGCGTAGAAGGACTACAAGGATTTTTTTAATTCAGAGTCCTGGTGGTAATTTTAGTAGGGATATGTTTTGATTTTTTATTGAACACTTGAAAAGGGTTTGGTCGAGGAGGATAAAGATCATCGAGCCACCGCCATGCACAAAGCCATGATCAGACCAACACCAGCGCACACGAGGCCACAAAGAGGAGTCTCGAAAAGGATGAGCATGGTGAGGGAGGGGCACGTGGGCCTCATGCGAGGACCCGCCGCCCACGTTAAATGTTTTTTTTTTATATTATTCTTATTTAGTTTTATTTTTTTTGTTTTCATTTTGGTTAAATTGTTAAGATTTTAATTTAAATTCAACGTAAAATTTTAAATGTTTTGATTTGAAATTGATATTAAATTTAAACTATTAAATTTTAATTTAATGTTAAATTTTAATTTTTAATAAATAGAATATAATTTAAATTACATATAGTTAATTTAGAGTTTAAGTTTTATGATTAATTAATTGTATGATTAATTGATCATGTTTTAATTAATTAATTATGTTTTAAATGATTTATAATTAATTTGGTTAAGTTAAATTGTTTTAAATTAGTTTAAAATTTTAATTAATTTCATTTAAATTAGGTCTTTACCCATGTTAATTTAACCAAATTAATTAAGTATTTTGTCTTTTTAAATGAGTAACAAAAAAAATAAAAAAATTTAAAGGGTTTTGAACCCGCGACCCCCACCAAGCGAAGTTCCTTAAAAAGAACACTAACACCAATGCGCCCTCATAAGTCTTTACAAGTAAATTCTTTTATTTATTTAGATTAATGGTAACACTATCAGGATAAGAGTAGTATTATTATTAGGAAGATACAGCATGAAGATTAAGACCAACTGGTTTATTACCTAACCTATTGATACGGATCCAGCTAACCAAGTTGAATCATAATTAGTGAATGCACTAGAAATCAAGGTAAAGGCTTATTTGGCGCCGTTGATCCTTGTATCCCAAGTATAAACTCTGATTGTCCAAGCGTCAGGTTCACGAGACCGTACACACAATTCATCGAGTCGAGCGCCAAGTCCCTCCACTCCATTACACCAGTCCAATCAACGCTAAATATCAATGCGACATTCGACAACGCCAACACTACGCGCCAAGGAAAAACTCCCGAGTCAAGCATTGGAGGATATTTAGTTGTAAGTGAAAATTTAAAAGGACTTAGACTAGGAAAAGCGGGAAGGAGGCGGCATATGCACTAGGAGAGTAAGCATAGGAAGTGGCGAGTATGACGCAAGGCTAGCGTAGCTACAGGGTAAGGGAACCAATAGTTTTTTTTCATAGGGGCGAAGAAATCAAGCTTAGATGCTTAATCCTAACCCTAACCTAGCCAATCCCCTAAAGGAGTAATGTCTGTTTACAGACAAGTAAAGAAAACTTACGCCTAACCCTGTTTCTAGTTTGAGTAGCACCAATTTGAAACATCCTAGAACTCACCCTGACAACTTTGGTTGATGCAGGTCAAAGCATACAGGACGGTCAGGACTCGAGGGAATCGAGGCAGGGGAGCGTCGTCGCAAGCACCGCCAACACCACCACCACCACCACCACCATTTCCCGAACTAGCTCTCATACTGTGCTCGTTGGAAGCCATTAATGAGACTTTAAAGGGGCGACAACCGGCAAGGACTGAAGTGGAACCCCCACCGTATGGAACGGGTAATCCAGAAGCGTCAAGGGATTCAGGGGGAGGACCTCCAGCTAAAGACATCATGTGAGAATTGCAGAAGATCAAACTTCTGGAGTTTGACGGGGGTCACGCCAGTGAACGCGCGAAAGCATGGTTGGAAGGCATGACAAGGTGTTTTGCCTTAAGGGACTATGCATCCAACTCAAAGGCAAAGATCACATTTTTTCAGTTAAGAGACAACACCTTGAACTGGTGGGGAAACCTGGAAAGACAATTGAACCTTACCCCAGACACAGTATCTTGGAAACTTTTCGAGGAGAGGTTCTGGAGGAAATATCTACCAGTGTACTACGAGGAATAATAGGTAGGGGCATTTCATGCCTTAGTACAGGGAAACAGAACTGTAGAAGAATATGAGATCAGATTTATGGAACTGGTCAAATATGTTTCGTATATGGATAATGACCAACGACAAATAGAGAACTTCGTCTATGGATTGAACCCTAAGATAAGATCTATGGTGCGGATGTGGAAGTCGTCTTAAGTAGCGAAGGCAGTGGAAAATGCGCGTTATGCGATAGAACACATGAACTTAACCAGGGGTACAAGACTGACATTTCTCCATCGTCCTGGATTTGTAGGGAAGGCCCCGAGCACATTTCCTAGGGGAGGGGGCTCAAGGCCACCGCCATATGGTAACAAATTCGCTCCAAGGACAGTAGCCGCAGGGATTTCAATGGCAGCGAGTGCAACACCTTTTTCATCACCAACAACGCAGACAGGTCCACGACCATCTCAGTGAACAACGAGTAGGGGCAAGGGTTCCAGGGGAAGGAACTCATTTCAGAGATAGTCACATAACAATGCACAGGTTCAATCTCATGTTACATGTTGGGGGTGCGGAGGACCCCATTACTAGCGTGACTGCCCAGAGTTACAATCAAGGTTCGTGCATAGAGAAGGAAAGGCACCGATGGGGAGAGAAAGTAGCATCCACCAGATTTACATAGTGATTAATAATCGCCAGGCCGAACATCAATCCACGGTGGTGGAGTCATCAGGTACACTAAATCATATCAATGTCAAGATTTTGTTTTATTCTAGTGCGACAGATAGTTTCATTTCACCATTTGCATTAGAAAATAGTGGGTTGGCATCCTACGAGCACGATGACTTTAAACAAGTCGAGATGGCTTCAGGGGAAAAACAAGCAGTAGGACCTAGTGTCGATAATTGTATACTAGACCTGGGAGTGTGCACTGCCAGGTTGAAGGTATACGTCACTACTCTCGGGGCGTATGACCTAATCATTGGAATGGATTGGTTAGCAGCTCATCGAGCTTTGGTAGAGTGTTTCGCAAAGAGGGTGCTTTGTGTCGATGATGAAGGAAGACCAGTAGAGATCCAGGGTGTACAGAGAAAAGTGTCATTACACTTTATATCAACTATGAAGGTTAAGCGATGCTTGAGGCAAGGGTGTCGACTTTATGTAGTGGAAGTAGTAAATGAAAGGAAGGGACCCTCATTGGATCAGTACCCAGTATTGTCATAATTTAAGGATGTTTTTTCGAACGAGTTACCAGGGTTACCTCCTGAGAGGGAGCTTGATTTTACTATTGAGCTAAAACCTAGTGCATAACCGATCTCCAAGACTCCGTATCGGATGATAGCGCCAGAACTTTTTGAATTGCAAATGTAGTTGAAAGAGTTACTGGACTTAGGGCTAATAAGGCCCAATGTCTCACCCCGGGGCGCACCAGTAATTTTTGTAAAGAAGAAGGATGGATCCTTACGACTGTGTATAGACTACATGGACTTGAACCATGCTACAGTGAAAAATAGGTACCCGATGCCGCGAATAGATGACCTCTTCG
>JZKD02S1755546.1:1044208-1057537 GCA_000966675.3 Picea glauca
ATTAACTACCTATTACATTCAATAACATGGGTATTAAATTTAAAAGATTAATAAGTTATATTGTTTAAATTAAAAAGGTTACGTACACGGAAAGGGATAAGATATTAATTATGAAAGGATAAAATAATAAATGAAATGATAAGGGGAATTAACTATGTGTAGGTAAGGAAGTAAATGAGGAAAGGGCGGTGAAGGAGGGATATGAGCAGAGGAGGTTACGGAGGAGGGGGATCATTTTTTCTACGGGAGATTTTTATTGATTTTGGGGGCTCTCTTGGATTGGCAGAGAGGAGAGTTGAGTTCTGGAGTCGGAGGGATTAGTTCAGGGGGCACGGGGGCCAGGTTTCCTTTCGGTTTCCTGGATCTAAGGAGTCAGACAGGCTTCTCCTAGCTGGCTGAAAGGATAGTAGGTTTGAGCAGTGTTGGTCAGTCCATCAGGCAGCAGGAAGGCAACAAGGCAGCAGGGAAGGGACAATCATATCGACAGAAATTAGCATCAGAAGCAGGTAATTTGTTTGTGAAATGGCTAAGTTATTTTTATGCTATAGTTAAATGTTAAATGTTAAATTCTACTGAAATATTATATGCTTATCTGAAGTTAATGAATTATTTACGCACTCAGAAATTCTATGTTAGAAATGTTATGCGTAATTGTAAGGATTTTACTAGGCTTGTTGATTTTTTTTTCTTACTGGCCACTACACCTGGATATGAAGAACCAACCAACCTACTTGTTTTGGCATCAGAAGGTATTGAATAAGAGAATAGTATTGTGGTCTGATGACCTCTTGAAACCAAATTTAAATGTAATCTTGATGTTCATCAACATTAATTTCTATGCTCTCCTTCATCATGCTATGTAGATCCTTTTCTTCTAGACGATTGATTTCTGAAGTACATGAAGGATCTAATGAGATGGAAGTTGAGAACTCCTCAATCTTAGGTCTTAATGATTGCTCTCCATTGGATGTAGTCCATAATTTTTCATCTTCCTTCGCATTTTGGCAAGAAAATCATTTTGTAGCTCATAGGACCTTGACTCTTTTAATATTTCCGGAGAGGTAGACAAGTTCTTGGTTGCTACTGAAATATGTTCTTATTGAAAAGAAGAAATCCTAGTTGCTACTAGGATTTGAGAAATTTCCCTCAAGCTAATGGTTGCTTCTGAGTTCATCTTTCCATTTGATAAAACTTGGTTCACACAAAGATGATGTCCAAAAATTTAGGATCTCCTTATGGTGGTGTAAAATAAAAGGTTGTATTGTTTGGTTCTGTGGAAGGCTCGAGTGGTCTTGCCTACTGTCCCAATACTATTGGTGCTTCATTTTTTTGTTCTATAGTGCTCCCTGTTTTAGTCTCTTTTAGAGACTACTTTAGCTCTTTGGGTTGAGCTAGCTCTTGTTTTTTGGTATTGGTCTGCGGAAGTTATGAGTGGAATGTTACTTGACCCAAAAAGGTTGGAAGGAAACTTGGTTGTAAGGTCTGATTTAGATTTAACATATCTATCGTTTGGGTCTCTACACCTATTCATGAAAGTAAACAAAAACAAAAGGAAAAACTACCATTGGTTTTGGGGGAACCTGCTATAGCAAATGTGCAAGTTCTTACCTCTCCTCTTAAAGTTCCTCTGCCACCAATCTAATGCTAAGGTCTAGGAATGATCTATTTCCTAACTAATTATTACCTTAAGACAAATCCCCAACAATGGTGCCAAAAATGATGGGTGTTATATATGCACTAAAAACACAGTAAAAACCCTCAATTAAATTTTCAACCCGGGGTAAATAAACTTAGAGTTGTAGAAAAATATATGCCAAAGGTAGAAGGTTGGTAGGAGTATAGTCTAACTAAGGAACGCAACTGTCTAAGGCTAATCTACTCAAGAAAATCTATCTAATGAACAAACCCTACTAAGAAAATTGAAACTATGTGACCTAAGTACTTTTGGGTGAAGGATCGATGGATAGTTCCTAAGAAAGTAAGTAAAACCCTATGTAAATAAAACTAGTTCAACAATAAGCAATAAGAAAACTACTTTAAGCATAACAAGCGAATGACAAAAGAAAAATATTTTAACTTGCCAACCTACATTCAATGAGAAACTACCCTATGAAAGAAAATAAACAAGCAAGCAAGCAAAAACACCTATCTAACCTATTAAAGAAAATAGACAAGTAAGCAAAGACACCTAACTAACCTACTAAATAAAAGGACAAGTAAGCAAAGGAACCTAACTAACCTACTAAAGAAAAAGACAAGTAAGCAAAGGCAGCTAACTACTACAAGTAAAACTTCTCATTGAACAACTATCTAGCCTAAGAGGCAAGTGAACTAAATGCCTAATGCAAAACGATTTCTAATGTGTGAAAGGAAATCTAAATGCTCAATGTAATGCATGAAAGGAAATCTATTATATTGAAAGAAAGAAATATTAACAACTAATTCTTAATCTATGATAAGAAAACTACTATCTAATCTATCAAAGCAAAGTCTATCTATCCTACAACAACAATAAAACTATTTTCTAAGCTATGAAAGAAAGAAACTATCTCTTCTAGGAAAACAAGAAACTGATTTCTAATCTATGAAATTCAAATGCATTCTATACTAAAATAAGCAAACTTATACTATACTAAATTCAGTCATTAACTACAACTTGAAATTGCAATCTAAATCTAAGCAAGAAATTACATAACATAAACTAAACTAGCTCTATCTTAACAATTCAAAATGTAATAAGGAAAATGTTTAAAACAGAAGTTAAAGCATGACAAAGTAAACTAATGAATAAATTAATCAACAACTTATTAAGAAAAATCTAATTAACAACTAATTAAGAAAAATCTAATTAACAATTGAATAGGCAATAAAAACTGAAACTAACCCTATCCATCCATCGAAGCCTTGGTTAAAGAAAACATAAACTAAAACTTTGTTCTACTCTGTTTTAATTCTTATTTAAATCATATTTCAAAAGCATGAATAAAACGTAATCTAATATCTACTTGCACACAGGGTTAGTAGATGAATTTGCAAATTCGTCTCTAATCTACGAGATTAATGCATTCTAACACACTCCATCATTCTAACCTGCAAAAGGGAATCAAAACAATTTAAACTACAACATCAAACTAATTAATAAACTGATAATGCATGTACAGGAAATAAAGAGACAAATAAATCATAAAATGCATGAAAAACATACAGAGAGTTACCAGACTGTTGGTGGGCCCCCCAACAAGTCGTGGTCACTCTCTAAAAGCACACCACGAACTCAGCAGGTTGAATTCACCATAAAAACCCAAAAATGCAGTTCTAGCATAATCTGGCAATGTAAAAACTCAAGACAGAGAAAAAACATTTTTGTCTCTAATACATTGGCTCTTCTACTTGGTTAACAATCTTCTGATCATCCTAGTGGTATTTATAATTTTTTCATGCCAATTGGTCGACCACAGGAGGTTCGAGCCACTTCTACAGTTTGTAAATTTCATTAATGGTGCCCTAACTGCCGAAATAGAACAAGCCAATAATTTCCCTCTTTGAACAATAGCTGGAGGGGACAATTATGAACAAAACCCACGTGCCCGATTTTCCCATCACTGGCCGCCAATACCATAATCGCCAAGTCATCCTACGTTTTTGTGCAGGAAGAGGCGTTGGACGGAGTGCCGGATCAAGTGCCAGAACGAGTACTGGAAGGATTGTCGGATCAAGTGCCAGAACTAGAAACGTAGTGTGTGTTTTCCCTGTAACACCAGAAAAACGTGAATTAGCTCTTGCAAATCATAAAACATGATGAATTATACTTTATACAATCATTAAACATGAATTATATGTACCTTTTGCCGATCATACCATTTTATCATGAAATTCTTCAAAAAACTCATTTAAAATATGAAAAACACATATATACATTCGGCAAAAGTGTACAATAATTGTCATAGAATTGATCATATCTCGGGCCCGACACACAACGAGATGCTTATATCAAGATAATTGAACATTTTGTTCAAGAAATTGAGTGGATCCATGTTTAATGATGGCCATGATTATCGAGGCTTGCTTGGCGGGAAATCATTGGAGATTATTTTGGCACTTCTGGACCTTGAATTTGGATTATGTTAGTTTCATTGGGATCATACTTGCATAATATACACAGTAGGCCTATTTTTGTGGTGATAAATACTCTTTGAATAATACCCAAAATTTGTGCTCAAAGGCATTTTTCAATGGAAGAAGGTGTCTCGTTCTTGCTATTGCTTCACCCAAATCCAGTTTTGTCAGTTCTCGAGTCTTCCATGATATGTAGGCTCTTATATTATTCATTGAAAATGAGGTAATATGTCAAGGGCATAGAAATATAAATCCATCAAAACAACCAACTAACGTTCAATGCGCCTAGCAGTGTGTAGGAGCTGGGAGAACCAATATTTGGTCAAGATACATTTCAAAGCCATTGTAAGACTTACATATACTTTGGTTAACCCATTTTATGATATGAAACACTTTCATGATCACAGTTAGTCACAAAATCAAGAGGCACAAATCAAAAAGGTTGATGTGGTACATGAATGCGAGTTACTGGTGACGAAAAAACTTGAATACAAATGATGTCATGACGCAGGTTATGCATGGTAGGTATTAGTCCTCAGTTATCCACTTAGGTGCAGAGAGCTTAGTCATAATAAATGGTATGAGATTGATTGATAGTGTAGCAAGAAGGATCTAATCTGGGAGGGGGATGAGATAAGCCTCAAGGAGAAAGTGGGCCACTCTAACCTAGTCAGTGTTGGAAAGAGGGAGAAGACCATATTTGATGCACTTAGAGATGATGAGGGGTTGAAATAATTGATATGAAGTATCAAGGATAGGAAGGGGAAACTTATCAACAAGAAGTGCATCGGGGATGAAGAGGAGAACCTTTTCGATATGCAGTGAAATGAAGCAAATAAGAGGGACACTTCTGAAATTAAATGCAAGGACGCGAGTAGAAGGGAGTCAATTGGTGAAATGTGTGTGCATGGTGAAGATAATAATCTGACCAGTATCGGTGAGACATCGTTGATCATGTAAAATTTACCGACGGTGAAGATGTGGGTCAATGAGGCTGGTGGAAACGGGATGGTGCATCATCCAAGTTCAAAGGGAGGTGGACGATGAAATAATGAGAAAATCAATGGCGTATGAATGCAAAGGTGGAAGAAGGATGCATGCGTCAGTACGCTATATATCACCATAGGAAGAAAAGACTCGTTGAAGTGTGGATCATTAGGTAGAAGTGATCTGAGAAGGAAATAGAAATGATAAGGTGGGAAGATATGGAGGAAGATCCAGGATCCGTTGTTTTCACAATAGAGAGAGAGAGTGAGGGTATTAGTAGGAAGAATTGAAGGGTGGCCCAATTTATTGTCTTGGAAAGATGCTAAGACAATAAAATTGGGAGGTTTTTGTGTGCACGCAACACATTCATAATGTGCTTCTTGTATATTTTCTTAAAAATGTGTTCATGATGCTAATCATGTAATTGATTAAAATGTGATTCAAGTGGATCAATAAGGAAACTTCCAAGTTCATTCGGTGTGCATAATGGATCGGAAATTCAAGTTCCTCTGGAATCAAGCAATAGGTATGGTAAAGTTCCAATGGACCTATTACACTTTTAAGGATTCAACCTAGGAACATGTGGATACCATGCAGGAAGAGTACATGCATCTTTTTGTATACTTTTTATTGTACATGTGTATATAATGTTGATGTTTGGACAACATCGAGAAGACATTTTCTTATAATAATAATTAATAATATAATTATTGATTATTAAATATCATATATAATAAGTAAATGATAATAATAAATAGTTATTGATTATTCAAGAGACGCATCCTTTCATGGATGGTCACCATATGTTCCCTATTTATGGAACACTCATCATTGTAATAATATATCGATTATATCTCATATGAAGAAAAACAACATGGTATCAGAGAAGGACTAGGCTTGAATCCATCACCGAAGACCCAGGAAAATGAGAGATGATAGCTTGCATCAAAACCGTTGTGTGCAGTAGAAATATTTAGGACACCACACTGGATATTAACGTGCCCAAATTCTTGAAGAATATGTTTGAAGGTGGAGATGGATATAACTAGATTGATTATGTTGCAGTGTCATACAATGAATGGAATATCAAACGTATTGGACGAAGAGATATTGTGGTGGCATTGAGAGGAAGTGAAACATGGATGGAATGGATATATAATTTTATGCATACACTAACTCCTCCTCATTTTAATCCATTAGACTCTCCTAAGGATGTGAATTTGTAGATGGGATTTATGAGCATCTACACTTCCCATGATTCATCGTACAGGTTTAACAATGGAAGCGCAAGAGAGCAGCTTCCGTGTGAAATTGCGAGACTTGTCATAAATACAAGGGAGAATAGTTTATCATAACCATAATTGTACACAACATGGGCGGTGCATTGGCTATGCTAGTTTCTTATGATATCACCAAGCTCAAACTAAATCATTCCCATTATGAATATTGTGGCATAATACCAATCATGGTATATTCATTGGAAGGCCCGTGCATTGGAAATGTTTCTTTCAGAGATCGATGTGATGAACTGGGACTCATAATTTTGTGGGTCGTGAATGTTCACGATGTGGTGAAAAAGATACCCGGTGTAATATTCAATGAGAAATTTAGGCTTTGGAAAAATGTGACAGACATAATTTATAGGAATTATTCTCACATCGATGTTGATCTAGCGTTGGATCACAAGCTATACACACAATTCTTCAAACTCAAAAGTCATCATCCATCCTGCATTCATGATCTGTCAATGTATTTGCAGGTATTGACATGTTGTTGAAACCATCACCATCAACATCTCCATCAGGATAATGACCTCTAATTTCATTACAAGGGAAACATTGATTCTGACTCTGCCTTAGTAAGGAACCTCCATAGTGTCTTTTAGAAATATACTATATCATCTCATATGAAAAATCTGGTTGAAATTGGTGACATGGTAAGATAGCAGAGACGGAGTATCCAATGAGGTATATTGGGCACCGGTTTTTTCCAATGGATATGGGAACACATTTTGATATAGATCTCTTTGGACTACCCATGAAGGATTTCTCACTAGTGAAGATCCACCATTTGAGATTATAACTTATTTCGATATTTAACAGGAGGGGCCTGTATGGACTAGTAGGAGGGAATGTGGACTTCATCCTAGAATGCCTCAGATGGTCATATGAAGGAACTAAGACATTGGTTTCATGAGGAAACCTTGATATGTCTTGTGAGACATTGGTTCCATGAGGGAACCTCGATATGTCTAAGACATTGGTTTCATGAGGGTACCTCAATATGTCTTAGACATGTGTTCCAAAATTGAATCACGGGATGTCTAGTATGGACACAGTTCATGAGTGAAGCCTGAGGTTGGACACTTCAGGATATTTGGGTGTCGAGTATAAATTCATATACCCAAGGAGAAAAGGACCAATCTAGACCCTTTAGGAAGAAAGGTTACATTTGTGGGGTACAATGAGACTTCAAAGGCATACCGGATCTTCATCCCTGGTTAGAGACAGATTGAGATGTAGATATGTTATCTTTGAGGAGGAGGAAGCTTTCACGAGATCTAAAGGATATCACATGAAGATTGATAGTGAGAAACATAAAGATATGGTTCCTTCTCCCCCTCTCCCTATAGTAGTTTAGAGGGAGACAATTGATCCTATTGATCCAATTGATCCCTTTGATCCTGTAGCTCCAGTTGATGTTCCCAAAGATATTGTAGTAGATCGGAAGATACCTACATGGGATCGTAAAACTATGTAGGAGGCATAAGGATATGAATCTCCTCGTGGTACCTTACGAGTGATCAAGAGAACTTGGAGATATTCATGCTATGCCACAACTATGAGCCACATCATTCATTTTGAGCCTTTTTATTATGAGCAGGCAACTAGTCATCCAGTATGGAGAGATGTCATGATGGAGGAGTATAAATACATCATGAAGAATGATGTGTGGGATATTTTTCTGAGACCTGAAGGGAAGTCTGTAGTGACTTCCAAATGGATCTACAAGATTAAACACACAATTTATGGGGGCATCAAGAGGCAAAAAATGATATTTGTTGCTAGAGGATTCTCTCATGTGGAGGGAATATATTATGAGGACACATTTGTCCCTGTTGCTCGATACAATTCTATCCGAATGATTATTTCCGCTGCAACATCCATGGGTTAGAGAGTACATATGGATGTAAATACAACCTTTATCAATGGATAGATTGAAGAAGAAGTATACATCGATCATCCAGATGGTTTCATGATACATGAGAAAGAGTCTCATGTGTGCAAGTTAAATATGGCCTTGTATGGACTCAAGCAACCACCTCGAGCTTGGTATGCAAGGATTGATGGACACCTAATGATTTTTGGGATTAATCAAAAGTTTTTTTTATCCCATCTTGTACTACAAGAATGTTAATGGTGAGCCCCTGATTTTGTTCCTCTACATTGATGATTTATTCCTCACCGGTACAGAGAGCCTTATTGTTGAATGCAAGTATGCGTTGCCCTCTAAGTTTGAGTTGAAGGACCTTGGTGTGATGCACTACTTCTTGGGACTAGAGGTGTGGCAGAGAACTGATGAGATCTTACTTAGTTAGGGGAAGTACACAGTTGAGATATTGAACAAGTTTGGGATGTTTAACTTGAAGCCCGTGGCTACACCAATGGTGACGAATCTGAAGAAACTAAGTGTGTATTTTTCCGATTCTGACGAAATTGATTTGATTCTATACAGATAGTTGATTGGATCTTTGATGTATTTGGTTAACACTAGAACAAATTTTTTCTATGTAGTGAGTGCACTTATCTTGTTTATGAGTCAACTGATATAGACACACTAGATTGTTGCAAAGCATGTGTTGAGATACCTGTGAGGCACCATTGGAAATGGTCTAAGATATACTTCCAGTATTGATATGATATGGAAAGAATATATTGACTATGATTAGGCATGGAGTGCAGTAGACAGAAAGAGCAGCTTCAGGTGTTTCTTCAGTTTGGTATCTTCCATGGTTTCATGGTGTAGCAAGAAACAAACTTATGTGGCTTTGAGAACAACAGAAGCAGAGTACATTGCATTAAGTATGTCATTCTGTGAAGTAGTGTGGCTTTGTAAGATCCTTGCAGATTTATCTGACCATGTGTTGGATTCCATGATTATTCATTATGGTAACCAAATTTGTGTGAAGATCTCAAACAATCTAGTGTTTCATGACAAATATAACCACATTGAGATCAAGTACCATTACATCTGAGACATGGTGGAAAGGAAGGAAGTATTGGTGTTGTACCTTCCTACAGATGAGTAGGTTGTTCATGTTCATACCAAGCTGGATGAAGTTCAAGTACTTATGTGATAGACTTGGTGTGGCAAAGAATTTCCCCATCACTAAGAGGGAATGTTGATGTTTCCAACTTCCTGATACATTCTCCATATTGTACATTGCATTAAGTATGTCATTCTGTGAAGTAGTGTGGCCTTGTAAGATCCTTGCAGATTTATCTGACCATGTGTTGGATTCCATGATTATTCATTATGGTAACCAAATTTGTGTGAAGATCTCAAACAATCTAGTGTTTCATGACAAATATAACCACATTGAGATCAAGTACCATTACATCTGAGACATGGTGGAGAGGAAGGAAGTATTGGTGTTGTACCTTCCTACAGATGAGTAGGTTGTTCATGTTCATACCAAGCTGGGATGAAGTTCAAGTACTTATGTGATAGACTTGGTGTGGCAAATAATTTCCCCATCACTAAGAGGGAATGTTGATGTTTCCAACTTCCTGATACATTCTCCATATTGTACTCCTCTATGAATGAGTTGAGTTGATATGTGATGACAATTATCTGATAAGGTATAAGTGGGAAACTTTTCCGAAAAGGGATAAGTGTGTTTAGGCTTATATTCCAACATCCCTTATGAAGAGCACATGAAGACACGTCCCATGTGGAGATCATATGAATACATTTCAAGGGAGTTGACCCTTGATGTCACACACTATGGGATTTGACCCTATTTTTTATAGAGGGTGTAGCCTCTAGAAGTCCATATGGGAGTTCCATGTGTGACAATCATTCTCCAGATTGTACTCCTCTGTGAATTGAGTTGACTTGATCTATGAGGACACTTATTCAAGAAGGGATAAGTGCAATTGGGCTTATAGCCCAACGTACCATGTGGAGAGAACATGAGGACATGTCAAGGGTGTTGGAGTTACTTCAAACACACCTAGGATTTATTTTTCCTAAGGTTTTACCTTGTTTATTATTCAGTATTAGTCATTATCCAGACTCCTATATTTTAGGAAGAATATTCCTCTAGGGAGAATATTCTCTTCAGTTTTCACTACAATTTGACTAGTTGAGTGGAGTCTAGATGTTGCATTGGTTTTGTCACCATAAAACATTGGGATCATCACCAGCTAATGCGCATTAGACTTGGTATCATCAACAGACTAGAGAATTACTCATGATTCCTTGATCTCCTCCTCACTTCACTTTGTCTTAGTCAGTTAACTGAAGACTGGTAGACTAGTTAACTCATGCAGGTGGCAGTTCACTCCCCTAACTACCTAAGAGACTAGACTAGGTGGCACTTTAATCCCGTAACTGTTGGTGTGAGTCTAGATCAATCTAGACCACCACTATGGCACATTGTCTTCTCCTCCAGTGCGCACTGGTTGAGTTATACAGGGTATATCATGTGTAAATTATTCATTATTCATTACAGTTAATGAGAATTCTTCCATTCTTTCTCTCTTGCTTCTTCTTTCTCATTTTATCTCTGCAAATGTGTGTGGTATTTTCTAGCCAGATATATTCTTTCCAGGTTCAAAAAATTTACATGGTATCAAATTCGATGGACTACTAAGAAAATCTACACCAAACTATTTTGTGCAGCTACCAAAGATTGAAGACAGCGGAAAGATGGAATTCCCAAAAGAATTCATTCTTACACCTTACAATTACTTTGCATGGAAGGAGAGAATAATTGTTCATCTCTAGACCAAAGGATTGTACAAGTTAAACTTTAATAAAGAGAAATAATCGACATTAGACATAGAAAAATCCAAGTATCTAAATCAAATGGATGAAGAATTCGAAAACAATTTGCAGTCTAATCTCTCTCCGATCTCCTTTTTCACATATCTTCTTGTAAGAACCCCAATGAATCCTGGACCACCTTGGAAGGTCTCTTTGGAAAATAGGATGAAATAAGGGGACACATGCTCGAGGTGGAATTTCTCACATTGGATCTAAAAATCTTCGAAAATATCCAAGATTTCTTTACAAAATTCAAGGATTTACTGTCGCAACTCCAAGTTTGCAGGGTTGATAAATCTAAGAAGGAGAAACAAATCGTTCTCACCATTCTCTCCAAACTTGGTCCTGAATTCTCCATGTTCTTATCCACACTCCATTAAGTCAAATTCACCTCTAGAGCCACCTAGAATATGCCTTCTCTTGAGGAATTTATCGAATCCCTAACACAAGAGCAAACCAAGCTCATCAACATGGGAAAATTCAAAGGCCTAAAGGTGCATGCACTTACTATGAAAGATGGAAGCCATCAATATCACAAATCTAAAGATAAAGAAAAAAGGAAAGATCATGAAAATCCGAAGAAGGAAGGGTACTCAAAACCCTTCACCTATGCCTCTGAATCCAAAGGTGGAAAGGGAAGAAAAGGGGAGAAATGCACATACTTCCATAAAGGATTTCATACATAATCCACATGCATGCAGAAAAAAATAGATCTAATGACTCAAATACTTTAGCAAAACAACCTTGGAGATCACATCCATGAGGGTTCCAAGAAGAAGAAGCCAGAAGATTAGAATCCCAAGAAAGGCAATTCTAGCCATGCCTTGATTTCCATCAACTCCTCTCTCAATGCTTGGATCGTAGATTCAGTAGCATCACATCACATGGCTGCCACAAAAGAAGTCTATTATTCATTGGATGCATGAAAATTTCTTCCTATTATGATGGGGGGCAACTCTCTAGTCGAGGTCATCGGTAAAGGAAGGATTGAACTCACCAACGGAATCTTCGAGAATGTGTTGCATGTTCCCAAACTTTCCTTCAATATTCTCTCTGTGTATCAGATGACGAATTCTAGTACCAGAAATAAATTCATATTCACACCAAATTTAGTGGACATCTATGACATGCAAACCAATTCCAAGGTTGCTACCGGTGAGGTAAATCATCAATCTAGATTGTATAGATTTTTTGAATTTATTGAACCAGATTCTTCTTTACTGCTTACCCATGCTAAAGAAGTAGTAGGATATGGCACGAAAGGTTTGGGAATTTGAATTTATAATATATGAAACATCTTAGAAAGAAAATATTGGTTGGTGGTCTACCAGACATCCATTTCTCCAAAGGAATCTGTGATGGATGTGTTCTTGGAAAACACCCTCAAGAGAAATTCGACAAAGGAAAGACTCAAAGATCTTCCTCTCCTTTAGATCTTATCCATAGTGACCTCATGGGTCATTTTCCCTATCCACCAATCAGAAAAGCAAGGTTTTTTCTCACTTTTGTTGATGATTTCTCACATTTCGCATGGATTTACTTTCTTAGGAAAAAATATGAGGTCTTTCTACACCTCAAAGATTTCAAATCCCTTGTTGAGACACAATCCACAAAAAAAATAAAATTCCTCAAAAATGATAATGGGGGAGAGTATGTCAATAATGAGATCCAGAATATTTTTCATGAGGAAGGGATTCAGTTGTAGCACACAGTTCCCTATACTCCGCAACAAAATGAAGTTGTTGAGAGGTAAAACATATCTCTAAAAGAGAAGGCATCTTGCATGTTACATGCAAAGTCACTACCCCAGAGACTATGGGACGAAGCACTTAATTGTGCAACCTAAATCTAAAAAAGATTTCCCCATAGATTTGTGAAGGATAAGACCCCCTACGAGGCTTAGTGTAATTTCCCCAAGGCCGAGCCCTTTATAAACCTGATGTATGAAACAAATTGTACATATGTGTTATAGGCTGGTGAGCCGAGTTCCTATAAGTTGTAGGCTTATGTGTTTGTTAGGCCAGGGAGCCTAAGTGTTGAAGGCCAGGAGCCTGTTGTTTTACTTGTATGTATGCAGAATATTTAATAAAATATAAACACCGCCAGGTGCAGACCGACCACGATGAATGAGTGAAGGGGGACTGAGCGTCCACAGAGTGGGCAAGGAACTAGGGG
>JZKD02S1755546.1:1065181-1085370 GCA_000966675.3 Picea glauca
GCAGTAACGAGATCTGTTTCACTCTGTATTTTAAATGTGTTTAATTGTGCTTAAATGTATGTGGTTATATTGGCCTGTGTTTATTATTAAAAGAGTGTACAGAATATTACAAGAGTGCGTTAAACCTCTTGGTTCTTTAAAATGGTACACTACAAATTGGTATCAGAGCAATTGGTACACTACACTTAGAGCAGCCTCAAACCAAAAGTGACCCACTTTCATATTTTTGGTTCAGGTGCATGGGCCGGGATTCCCTTTGAAAAGAGGAAGGCACTTGATCCACATAGAACAGAGTGTATAATTGTTGGATACCCCAACAGTGTGAAGGGATACAGGCTTATTTCTCTTTCCTTGGACCAACTCATCATTGAGAGAAGTGTCCAATTCAAGGAAAGTGTCTTGCATGTACCTCAACAACCACATGCAGACGCCTTCATTCTTCCACCTGTCCGAGAGGATGAGAATGCACATGCAGACTCTTATTTAGACGAGAGTTCTGATTTAGAGGATTCATATGATCTAGATACAAAGTCAATACAATCGTATACAGAGTCAGAGCATCCAGATGCAAATGTAGAGCCAGAGCTGAGGCCCAAGTGGGCACATACTACTCTTTAGGATGCAGGGGATCTTGTTGGTGATCCAATCGATACTAGGAGGACTCAATCTGATTTCGAGGATTCTCCTATTGCACTCACTATCACTGACCCATTTCCCTCCAGGCTTCTTTTCTTGGTTCATTCTTCAGATCCACAGTCTTATGGAGCGGCTATTGGAAATCCATTTTTGGAATCCATCGTGTAGGAGGAGTATAACTCCCTCCTCGAGAACCAGACTTGGGATTTGGTTCCCATTCCTTATGGAAGGAAAATTATCAGGTGCAGGTGGGTCTAGAGGACCAAGAGTGTAGCATATGGACATATTAGTAGATACAAATCCTGGCTTGTTTCCAAAGGCTTTCAACAGGTGCATGGAATTGACTATGATGAGACCTTCACGCCAGTAGCGAAGATGGATTCCATACATTTGGAACTTTCCATTGCGGAAGCCAAGGGATGGGAAGTCCATCATATGGATGTGAAGATTGCATTCTTCGTAGTGATCTATCCAAGGAGATGTATATGGAGCAGACCTAGGGATTTATGCAGGATTCCTCTTTGGTTTGTCAATTGAAGAAATATCTTTATGGCCTCAAGTAGGCTCCAAGGGAATGGTATGCCAATATGGACTCCTACCTGTTGTCACAGAACTTTGTACATCATAAATTAGAACTGAATGTATACATGATCAGGATGGTTGATTCATTTCTACTCTTAGTTTTGTATGTCGATTATTTGTTGATCACCGATTGCTCGACTTCAGTGATTTCTACAGTCAATATTATTCTACATGACAGGTTTTTGATGACAGACATGGGTCCGCTACACTTCTTACTTGGACTAGAGATCAGTCAGGATGCATCAGGCATCAAACTGTCTTAGACCAAGTATTCATGAGATCTCCTTGAGATATTTCACATGATAGACTGCAAGTCTACTCTGACTCCTTTCCTATTAGGAGTCAAACTTGAGGATGGCAGGGAAACTCCACTAGTTGAAAAAACACTATACAGACAGCTAGTGGAGAGCTTGTTGTATCTCACACACTCCAGATGAGACCTCTCTTATGCAATTGGCATAGTTTCCAGGTTCATGCAAGAGCTGCATGAGCTACATTGGAAGGATGCAAAGCATATCCTTTGATACGTACAAGGCACCATCACCTTTCAGATTCATTATGTAACAGACTCTACATTATATCTCATTGGGTTCACTGATTCTGACTGGGGTGGCGATATCACTAATCACAATTCCACATCTGGTTTGTCAATCATTCTTGGTTCTGGGCCTATCTGTTGGTCGAGCAATAAGCTAGTTTCCATTTCTCTATTTTTAGCCGAGGTAGAGTAGAGAGGGGTAGTTAATATAACCATTCAGGATATGTGGCTACAACATTTTATCATTGAGTTGGGCATTTAGTTTCATCGATCAATCGTCATCTGGTGTGACAACCATAGCACTCTAAAGTTCTGCAGAGATCTAGTTTAGAGGCAGCAGATGAAGCACATTGAAATCCACATGCACTACATTTGGGACTTAGTACATGAGGGGATCATCGACATACAATTTTGTCCTTCAGTGAAACAGATGACAAACATATTCACCAAGACCTTCATTGAGAAGAAGTTCCATTCTCTATGAAGTCATCTTGGATTGAAGGACATAGTATCCTAGAACCTATAGTTATTTATTTTACATACATTGTACCTTGAGGGGGGTTTTCCCTCTTTCCTCACTTTATTTCAGTGTATATTTTGTATTTGGGTACCTAACATGGCCTTGTTTCCGGGACCCATTCTTTATTTTCACCATACTGATGTTCAGGGGGGGTGTTGGAGTTACTTCACACACACCTAGGATTTATTTTTTCTAAGGTTTTTCATTGTTTATTAGTCATTATCCAGTCTCTTATAGTTTAGGAAGAATATTCCTTTAGGGAGAATATTCTCTTCAGTTTTCACTTCGGTTTGACTAGTTGAGTGGAGTCTAGATGTTGCATTGGTTTTGTCACCATGCAACATTGGGATCATCACCAGATAATGCACATTAGAATTGGTATCATCGCTATACTAGCGCATTACCCATGATTCCCTGATCTCCTCCTCACATCACTATGTTTCAGTCAGTTAATTGAATATCGGTAGACTAGTTAACTCAGCTAGGTGGAAGTTCACTCCCGTAACTGCTTGAGAGACTATAATAGGTTCCAGTTTACTCCCGTAACTATTGGTGTATGTCCAAGTCACTCTAGACCACCACTATGGCACATTGGATTCTCCTCCAGTGTGAATTTGTTGAGTTATACAGAGTATATAATGTGTAAATTATTCATTATTAATTACGGTTAATGAGAATTCTTCCATTCTTTCTCTCTTGATTATTCTTTTTGAATTTCACTTTGAAAATGTGTGTGGTATTTTCTAGCTAGATCTATTTTGTGTAGGTTCAACACATTTACAAAGGGATTTGACCCTTGACTTCACACACTATGGGAGTTGACCCTAGTGTTTCTAGAGGGTGTATCCTCTAGAAGTCCACATGGGAGTGCCATGTGTGAAAAACCATTTTCTATTGTGGTGGTTGTGTACCACTGGTAGATATTGCATGTCTCTAGATAGTAGTTGTGTACTACAATGGAAAGATACCTCCCTAGCTAAGAGGGAGTGTTGATGTTTCAGCATGAGACGCAACTTCTCCTAGGTTGGGTTGTAGACCAAGGGAGATATGATACATTTATCATAAAGGTGCACCTGTGGTAAATGGGCCCAGACATAGTCCTTCCTTGATCATGAAAATAAAGAATATGGACTTGAGGTACTTGAAGTTCTTTCCACATTCCAGTTAGCATCAGGCTAACATTCACTCACATGTGCGTAGTTGTGGTGAAATATCCTAGTGTGGTCTTTCTCCTAGTCATGGTGATTTGAAAAGGAATGATAAATACTCAAGATGTTATATGTTATTACATGCAGACCTAGAGTGAGCATGATCTTAGATAGAGTTAATTGGCTCAGAGGGAGAGTCGCAAAAGGAGTTTCTCCTCAATTCAGGTGGGATAGAGACATCTCCCAAGATTGACAGATAAGTGTCATGAGTCTAGGGTGAAGTTTGTATACTTCAGAGAAACGCTTGGCATGATGCAGACTCTCTCCCTCATTGAGAGGGAGTGTTGATGTTTGTACAACATCAGGAAGACATTCTCTCAGAATAATAATTAATAATATAATTATTGATTATTAAATATCATATATAATAAGTAAATGATAATAATAAATAGTTATTGATTATTCAAGGGACGCATCCTTTCATGGATGGTCACCATATGTTCCCTATATATGGAACACTCATCATTGTAATAATATATCGATTATATCTCATATGAATAAAAACAACATATAATGCACTGCGGACGATGCATAAATAAGGGGGAGGGGATTGTAATACCCCTAAGGCAAAACCCCAACTGTAAATGTATATATGCTTTATAGGCTAGTGAGCGGGATTTTTTGGGAAGTGCCTTTATATATATATATATATTGAGGCTAGAGTGCTTGTGTGTAATCAAACTCATTTTTATTAATAAAATATATCATTGTTGCATACCAAGTCAAACGAAAGAGTATGGGGGGATAAAAATCCACAAGAGGGAAAGGGGGCCGAGGGAAAGGGGCTAAGTCATGGGGTATTAACCCAAGGAATAAAATAATATTACTCCTAAGTCATAAGATTTATGTTATAATCTTACCATAAGTTCCCAAGTGAGAGGAATGAACTACCAAGTGGAGCCAAAGGAATTTCCTAGACTGACAAGTGTCAATATAGGAACATGCAATATAATGTGGGGAACTTAGCATATTTGGAATTCATTCACCATTCTTATAATATTTCACTCATCCTGGCATCCATCTCTCATACATTGGATGGAGAGGATGAGAAGAATTTGGAGTTGTATGTTACCCAGTTGTTACTGGATAAATCGGTAGGTGTAGACGCTAACAGATCTCCCTAGATCCACCTAGATCTAGAACAAAACAGGACAGGACACGATTCTTTCTCTAAGTTGAAGTCATTGAATCTACTACCCAGAAGGAATGAGTGACATACCTTTATATTACTTCCTTAGGTATTTGTTGTCCCTACTTCGCTCCGGTGCTCTTGTGAAATCAGTTCCAAGACAACACAAGCCAACCAAAGTGAAGATAGAAAAGTATATTCAATGTCAACCTATGCATATGATCAAGGAGTTATGCAATAAAATAAGAGTGATTTTATGGGAAAGGCACATGTCGTTGTATTATATTAAATGAAAGTAGAAGATACAACTGGATCGCCTTGATGTCGCAAGATTCCTTTCAGTGACCCTTGGTTCCAACACATGCACTTGCTCTACATTTCCATGAAGAAGATCCAATACAACTTGATAGACCAAATAGAATCTTCAAGCTTCTATCCAAGCAGAGTTCTTCACAAAATTCTTTCACCAATTCTTCATTCAATCTTACTTAACCTTTTCCAAGAGAAACCTTTCAATATATAGCAAAAGGAGAGATGGTTAAATGGATGAGGATGATCCCACCAAATCTGAGAAGTCAGTGGGATGCCAACCATGCAAATGCCAATTCATTTTCTAGAAGATTCCCTTCTAGAACCTTTGTGACCTCTTCTCTTTTCCAATCTTTGAAAAAAGTTCTCACCCTACCTATAGAGCAGATTGCGAACAATTCACACCCTAAGTATGGGTTGTCTATGAGAATGAAGGATTTTCACACCCTATAACATAGGCAGCCTACAAACTCCTCTTAAAAATGTGCTTTTTGAAAGAAGACAACAGTCACTTTTCTCAAGAAAAAAGTCCTTGTGGGAGCCTGAATACATCACTGTAGAGACATCACCAGAGTGATCAAAATAATGTGTAACAGAATGCCCCCCAAAGTATGAGGTCGAAACTTGTGACAGAAAAAATACTTTGTAAAATGCGTGTGTTTGTCAAAAACAAGGAGAGCACGTAATCAAAAACCTGTAAACAACCAAGCATCTGCAGAATATAATACCAGTTATAAGGTAGGCATTCCCATGCTCAGATCACAAATGAATGGAATCATAAATGTAGGTCATGGCCACCAATCATACATCGTGGATCCATGTCATCAAAATGCTACATAGCCACCAGGAATACACTGTGGATCTATGTGAGAAGACTCGAATTAAGACATAGTCACATGACATACAAAGTGGATCTATGTGCCGATACAAATCATACATAATCCATCACAACCTGTATCAAAAAGACGAGACCCAAGGTCTTCAATCCCATCACCTAAAAGTACAAATCTATCCATGTGATTACATGTGCTGAAGTCGAACATGGTAGGAACCACTTGATTACCTATCATTGATGAAAACGGTTAACAAGTGCAAGGGAAATTACCATTGATGTCAATGACTCCCAAGGTATCTAAGTACAATTCAAATGAATGCGAATGAATGAGTTGAATTCGAGCACTCGGCGGAATCTCTTGATCATGGATCAATGATGTGAAACCCCTGTCGAAAGAGAAGATACTTTCCATTAAGACATGCAGGTTCCAAGGTACTAAATGATTTCTAAGTTTCATTCTTGGATAATGAGTTGGAGTCGACGGAAAAACAATCATCATAGGAGGGCCTTGATGTATCCCCCGTCAATGACACGAAATAAGTAACAGATTTTGAGGGTGAAACAAAGTATGAATATGGGTTGAACCAGACACAGGGAAGGCTGACATAGTAAGAATGGACAACTACAGATGGTCGACTCAATAGAGGGATCGTTTGAACTTCTCTTGAACATATGAGCAACACGACCAAGGACTTGGCAACACTGACTCAAAGACGACCCCAGATATGAACTTGTAGCAAGTCGGACAAGAGAGAAATGGATTTTCCAACCCGGATTCAAATGACGAATAGGGGGTGTCATGTTCAAGAGCAACGCTTACTGCCATTAATACGAATACGAAAACATATCCCTTTCCCAAAATTTCCCCCACCATTTCTGGCGAGTACCTCTTTATTTTTACACAAGCTTGAGGAGGATAACATATGCTTGTTGATGTAAGCTCATCCTTCGTACGAGTCCCTCGGAGTATATTTAATGAACCATAGGAAGGACTGGTTTGGTCCCATTACGGGTATTTCGATGTTTGTTTAACGAGTCCAAGGATAGAAAACTCGGGGGATTTTCATGTTTTGAGTCTGAAAAACACTTAAAAAAAAAACTCTCCAAGTTCCTTTTTCGTAAATGAGTTCAACGAGACTGAAAAAGTGATAAAATATCGCCCGTCGAACATTTTCTTCAAATACTTTAATGAGCGTGAAAAGAACAAGATCACTCGTCAATCTTTTCGTTTTTATGGAGCGTGAAAAGAGCTTAAAGGATACTCCCTTACGTTCATTTTTTCGTGTTACCATGATGAGTATGAAAAGACGAGAAAAAGTATACTCGGTTACATTCTCATATATATTTTCGAGTGCGAGAACAAACGAAGACTGAGATTGAGGTTTTCCTACAAAAACCCTAAAAAAGTAGTCGTACATGTGACAAAAAGAAAAAACACTCGTACCCCCTCGTTCAGACTTTGAAGTTGCTATATCTGCTAAAAAACATACTCACAAGGCTATTAGGGTATTAGGTTTTATAAACAAAGAAATAAAAATAATATAAAAAATCAATAAGAAATAGTAAAAAGTGAATAAATATGGGTGAAAAGGACTTTTTACCATTTCATTGTTACTTTGCCAAAAACTTGTCCAACATACCTCATTTTCCCCCAAATTTATTTACTCGATTGCAGGAGGCACAAGCGATTATTCGGCGAATGGTTTCAGCCAACGAGGTAATCTCCTAATTCTCCAACTTTTCCATGGTTTGTTTTTGGTTTTTATTGGAAATTTTTAGAGTTTTGAGTCCATTTTAGGGTCAGAACATGATCTCAATCATTCTCGCAGGTCGGTCATGTGGGGCTTGCGAGAATCTAAGATTCTCGTAGCTAGGCATCAGGGAACTGCGAGAATCTCACACTGTCCAAAAGGTTCACCTGCGAGGGCCTAAAAATGGATTTTAATGTGTGGTTTTTCTCAATAAAAATTATGCAATATTTTAAAACAAGTTGTTGACTTCCCTCTCATGGCTCTATTACAGGTGTTGACCATCACGATGTTGGAATGGAGAGAAAGAGAACATGAGGAGGATGATGCCATTGCTGGAAATGACTCGGGTACAATCGATGCCCTCCAGGAATGTGGGTTCTTGAAATTTTTTAGTGTCCCGGGCATGAGAGCCCAACTCAGGTTGTTAGAATACCTGGTCCACATGTGGGACATGGATCAATATTTATTTCATGTGGGAGTCCATACACTGACACTAGATATTGAGGATATCTATTTTCTGATAGAGTTGTCATGACGTGGATACCATGCTACTTTGACCAGAGATAGAGGTGGCAGACTTCTTATGAGTGAGTATGTTCGACAATATTGTGTTCTCAAGGAAAAGAGAAGAAAGGGTAAGGTTTTAATTTGGGGGGTCCAAGATTTGACCCTACGGACTATCTTGTTTACCATTGCACGCATGGCTGGGAGCGTGGCTCCGCACATGGCTCTCCAGAGTTATTTCCAATACACCATAGAGTGCACAGAGCCTCGGGTTTTCAACTGGTCGGACGCAGTTCTTCGAAGTATGAAGAGACAACTGAAAAAGTGTAGAAGGGGTGACTTGAAGTAGTTTGGGTACAGGTCAATTTTGGCATCATTCTTCCTTGAGAGGGTCCCACTGTTACAACTGTAGGTTGATTGGGGTTTACTGGCCCCACGGGATCCGAGGATGCTGAGGTGGTGTAACATCATGGCTCGACACGTAGCAAGGCCTATAATCAAGTATAATGATTCATTTTTTGACTGGTTGAGGCCCCAGATGTTGATGATCGTCGACTACGCATGTGTCGGTTTGTATTTTCGAGGGGATCTGGATTTGATCCTGCATGAGGATGCTCAGTGGGGTGACTTAGGTGAGAAGTACACATTTTGTTCTTTTTAAATGTTTTTGCAAATTTTATTATATGAAATATTTTTATGTTTATCCAAGGACTAATCAAAAAAATTATTTTTTATGACATAGATTTGGGGCCATATAGACCTCTAGGAACGTCTCCCATTCAAAGGCGAGGAGAAGTGACTGCAGTGGTGAGATGGGATGATGAAGACTACGAGGCAGTGGAACGGAACTTAGAGGGGTTGACCATGGATGTCCTGGACAATTCTATTGGGGATATCCTGAGACATTACCAGCTTCATACTATGGGCGTGTCCAAGTCTCTCAGTCAACTGCTCCGCAGGGTAGCCCAATCAGTTGTGTGTTATCATGAGCATCATCCATGATTCTATTTTGTAGAAGCTATAGGCTTCATATTTCGAGATTTTGATCCTTAGACATAAACCTTTTGTAAAACCTTTTGATCGTTATATACATATATACATCTTCTACCGGCTTATTTTGTGTTGCGTTATACATGTGATGTGTGATTAGTTTATAAATTCCCCAAATGTTTGTCTAACACATAGTTAGCTAAGGCATCAGTCAATGTGTTTATACATCTAGGAATGTGCTGATATTCGACATAATCAAAATAACATTCCAAGAGACGAATTCGTAAATATACCCGTAATAAAGTAGGACTTCGGATAACATAGACATTACTTAACTATAGTACTACTAGCTGCGAATTGAGTTGTACAACAAGGTGGCGGATATCAAGAGAAATAGCATCAATCAAAAATTCAATGATGACGCTATATTCTGCAATATTATTGGTTGCACGACCGAGGCACACACCTCGTAGACTAATAAGTTCATTTGTAGGGGCGTAAATTACCCATGCAACAGAAGCAAGGTTTTGAGTACTACGACTAGTACCATCGTCAAATCCAATGTGGGGTAGTGAAGACTCCGACATCTGGAAACCAAGCACAATGCAAGATAAGCAGTCGAGGGAAAATACCAAATAACAAAAAAGAATACTAAAGTCATACACAAAAAGTATGATACAATAAAATACAAGCACTCATGCATAGGTGATCTTAAGAATAATACCTCTTTAAGTACAACCCATTTCTGGGTTCACTCAAAGGGATACCGTCATAGTCCATCAACTCGTAAGATCCTTTCTCCAAAACTCGTCTGACGATATAAGGACCTCACCACATAGCTTCAAATTTTTCATCTCCTAGCATATCCCGATCTTGTTCATAAAGGAGAACCAGATCACCTTTGGAGAAAATGTGTGACTTGACATGTTTGTCAAATTGGGCTTTGACGCGTTTCTTCTAGGCTTCTATGACTAGGGTGGCATCATGATAGGTTTTTTCTAATTGCATGAGATACAACAGGCGTTCTTCTTTGGTAGAAGTGTCTGGGAGAATTTTGACTGCTAGTTTTAGGGAGGGTATCTCACATTCAATCGGCAAGATGGATTCTAGACCATAGACTAACTAGAATGGTGTGAACCCGGTAGCAGACTTAATGGATGTTCGGTAAGCCCACAATGTTGAAAAAAAAAGCGTGTGAAAACTTGTTTTGTGAATCCCTATCATTCGTCAAAGCATGGTAATGAGGACTTTGTTTATTGCTTCAACTTGGCCGTTGGATTGTGGGTAATAGGGTGTTGAGTTTTCATGGAAAAGACCTAACTTTTCAATGAGTTCTGACATCATGAAGTTTCTAAAGTGGCTACCGTGATCAATAACGATAGCTTGAGGAACACCAAACCGAGCAATGATGTGATTGAATATAAATAATGCTCCAGTCCTTCCGATATTGTCGGATTTTGGCATCTCCTCGACCCATTTCGTAAAATAATCTATGGCTACAATAATGTATCCATGCCCCCCAGCCGAGTGAGGGTGACATGTCATGAAATCGATACCCCGTTTCTCAAAAGGACCAACGGACACCATAGGGTGTAGAGGAGCAGGGTGTGATCGTATTTTATTGTTGTAGGTTTGGAAAGCGTGACATTTTTTTTAATGTCCCTTTCCAAATAGGAGCTCCAGAGAGGAGGCTTAATGGTCTAAACCACCCCGTTAGACTATAGCCAAGGCCAAAGAGGGGTAAACAGGGTTACTAGAGGTCACTCCAGTCATAGGTGTTTTATTCAGAAAGTGACATTGAGCTAAAAAGGGTTAAAAGCACTTTTAAGTCATTATGAGCTAAAAATACAAGTCAACAGTGAATTAGTGTTTCAGCAGAGATTTAGGGTTTTGGAAGTCAACAGTGAATTAGGGTTTCAGCATGATTTAGGGTTTTGGAAGTCAACAGTGAATTAGGGTTTTAGCATGATTTAGGGTTTTGGAAAGCTATAAAGGAAGGGTCAGCGACCTAATTCATCAATATACAGATTATCACTTGTCATTGAGGAGAAGAGTCGCATCTCAGGAGAGATAGTTCAGTGTACTCTAGGAGGAAGACACCAGTTGGTTGATTTTGGTGTTGAAAGACACACCCTAGTCACTAGGAAGATCATTCAGGTCTTCCATCATTCTTCATTGATTTCGCAGTTCTCCCATATTCTGGGTATTATCTTTTAGTTGCTTATTTGTATTCCGGCTAAGATCCTTTTGTCTTTTGATCTAGACGAGTGTTGTTATTTTATTCAGCTGCAATTGCTTATTTATATTTCGGCTAATATCCTTTGTATGTTGATCTAGTTGAGTATTATCAGTTATTCAGCCGCAGTCGGCCATTTTGTAATCCACAGAGATATCATAATACAAACTTTGTAGTCCTTTGTCGCATTTATTATTTGTATGGTCATTTATATTTTGTAAACCTTTGATCCTACACACACATTAGCAGCATTTCCTAGACTAGCAAAGTCGGGAACATTACATTTTTGGACAACAATTATACAATCGTTGAATAAAGAAGGCAAAAAATACCCTGCTCATAAGATTTTCTGGGCAATAGCATACCCAGACATGTGACCACCACAGGCTCCAGAATGGTAGTCATTCAGGGATTTCTCAGCTTCGTCAAACGTGAGGCAGCGTCGAAAAATAGAGTCAATCCCATGACGATAAATACTATCACCAAGGATAATATATTGATGGGCTTGGTAGCATATTTGACGGTGGTCAGTTCTAGACAAATTGGGCTGAAAAGTTTGGGTCTGGAGATATATGATGATATATTTGTACCAAAGGTCAGCGGAAATGATCAGCAAAAGGGATTCATCGGGTAATGAATCTTTTGCTACATTTTCCATCTCAGAGCAGGGAAGGTCACATATCAACTCAGAAAACACCAAGGATTTCTTGGACTTAGCGCGTTCGAATTCTAACTCAAACTCCTGGAGTATTACGATCCATTTGGAGTATTTTCCCCCTAGCAATTGGCGTGTAAGAATGTGTTGCATAGGGTTGTTGTTAGAAATTACCATAGTCTTGTGAAAAAGGATATAGTGTCGAAAACATTGAAGATCTTGGACGGTTGTCGAGGTCAATTTTTCAACATGTAAATACTTGGTTTCGATAGTCGTGAAACTCCGACTCAAGTAATAGATGACATGTTCGTCATGAGAATCATCCTCCTGGACAAGAACCATAGCAATGGTATATTCTGAGGTTGTGAGGTAAAGGAAATAATCTCGACTATAATCAGGTGGGAAGAGTAGTGAGGTACGTGTCAAAGACAGTTTCAAATCTTTGAAATCTTTGTCGGTAGTGGTATCCCATACAAAATCAAAACCTTTCTTAAGCAGTCGTATAAATCCAAGAGTTAGCTCAGCATAGTTCAGGATGAAAGGACGGAGAAATTTTTCCTTCCCTTACGAACTTTGTAACTGGCGAAGTGAGGAAGGAGGAGGAAGATTGAGAATCGCCTTGATCTTCAAAGGATCTACCTTGATCCCTTGATGTGAAACAATAAAGCCCAAAAGTCGGCCAGATTCTACGCAATTCAAGCATATATGATAAAAAAAACATCGAAGGAAAATGGCATGGAGGTGTATTGGATGATCTACATGGCGCATGGAATGAGCGAGTAAGTCATCGAGATATGGTTGCACAATGTTCTTTATATCATGAAAGATGAAAGACATAGCACGTTGAAAAGTTGCACCGACATTCTTTAAACCGAATGGAAGTTTCTGATAGGTGAAAGTGCCCCAAGGACAAATAAAAGCAGTCTTGTGTTGGTCCACAGGTGCAATATTGATTTGATTATATCTGGAGAAACCATCCATCAGAGAGAATATTACACTTCCGGCACAATCATCGACGATCTTCTCAATGAAGGGGGTAGGAAAGTTGTATTTAGGACAAGCTTTTTTAACGTCTCTATAATCAACACACACACAGATCATGCCTTGTTTCTTGTTAATCCAAACAAGATTGGAAACCCAGTCAGTTAGAGCCATAGGGTAAATAAAGCCATATTTGAGAAGTTTCTCAACTTCAAGCTTGATAGCGGATGCTTTACGCGGTTGGACTGGACGAAGTCATTTTCAGACATGTTTAGCGCTTGGGTATGTCTTAATCTCATGTACCACAATGTTGGGGTCAATCCCTGGCATTTCTTCATAGCTCCATGTGAAGACGTCACAAAATTATTGGAAAAGAGACTAGTAGGTGACAACTTCGTCATGGGAACACAAAGCCCCGACATGCACATTTTCGACAACTCTAGGTTTTATGGATATGCTGAGGGGGATGGTGGGTGAGATATTACTTAAGTTCCCTTCGTAGAAAATATCGTGTGTAGACTCGGGAACGGTAGAAATGATGACAACGGTCTATGGGGTCGAGATTCTTTGGTAACCCTCGATAGTGTGTTGTTCTAGGAAGAGGATGGAATGATGATGTCCATCATCCCAAGGGGTGTCTTCCATGGACATAACAAACATAATCATCTTGTCCGTGGGAAAAATGACGTGGAATGGATCCAGAGATAAATCACCAAGAGAGAGGGTAGAAGGGGTTGTCGATTGAATGGCTTAATAAGCATATTCGAACGGACTCAAAGGTATTTTGTCCCCATAACGAATATGATCATCAGGGTTGGGTATCATCCATGGGTCGTAAGACACGGGGATTCTATGAACAGAGGTGGAGATCATGTTGATCGAGGTGACAAACGAATGTGGAACATTGGGTGGTGGAATGGGGAAAGTACCCATCAAAGAGGAATCTATAAGAAGACCAACACCGACATTCTCATATCTAGGGGGGTTTTTTGCAATGAAAGGTATGTTTTCGATACGTTCATTAGAGTGAAAGAAGGTCAATTGGTCTATGGTAACTACTTTCCCTTGATGTGGGAAACACACGATGGGGAAAAGAGTGGACACAACTGTATGCATGGAATCGATCCAACTACGACCAAGTAGAAGGTTGTAATCGAGAGGAGCATCAAAGACCTCCACTTCAACGTTGACCATTTTGCCTTCTAACGTAATAGGCAATGAAGGGAGGACATTGTAAGGCTTAAAACCAGTTCCATTGAAGGCTTTGAGTGTGTTGTGGGATTCAGTTAAAGGAGGAGAGTCGATGGCTTTCCAGTAGGTAATAGACATGACACACGTCGAGACACCCTCATCGATAATTGTTCTACAAATGTTTTTATCAGAGACAATAACTTGTATTTGGAACGCGAGTTGAGGGGATAACCTTGGAATGTGATCTTCCAATTCAAAAATTATTAAATTTGTATCCATAGGGTCGATTCCACCAATAACTTTCAATAGTGCCTTCTGTTGTATAGGACAACTTTGAAGGACTTCGAGGGATGACATCGCAGACAATGCTTAGGCTAGATCTTCGACAATACTAAAGTTCTGGGCAACACGTGCATGAGGATTGAAAGTTGATTTTCGAACAACACCCTTTGGGGGAGGGTGAAGAACAATTTCTAGGCTCAGTCATTAGAGATGAAGAGGATCGTTGGTAGGTGGAGTCATGGGATATGGTTGGACCAACGAAGGAGGTATTACATCAACCTTCTCTTTGGAGGAAGAATAATCTTTGGCTCGAGTGGTAAGTGTGATGTCATTCTTCTTTGAATTACCTGTACACATTAAGACATAGGATGTATTGGAGGGGGAAGGTTGGTCATGAATGACCAATTGAGCTTGTTGTTGATAAGGGAAGGGTTGTGACAACACAGTCGGAGTGGGGAGTTTCGGGGTCCCTTGAAGGAACATAGTAACCTCAGCTCGTCGTGGACAATCCTTAGTGTAGTGATCATCACCACAGATAAGACAAGGGTATCAGGGTTTGCGCTTATCCTTATCGTCAACAGGTGGTGTTTTGGTTTTCTCATATTGTGGATTATTTTTATCCTCCTTGTTCTTACCCTTTCCTTTTTTGGATTTATTTTTGCCGACAGGGGTAGATTGAATAGAGTTCACCTCAAAAGTTTTGCCGGTGAGAGGGGTGGGACACAGAGAATTTTGAACATTAGAAGAAATGGATTTGGGGTTGTTTCTAGAGGTTTGGATGGAATGAGGTTGGGCATGGAAATTTCCAATCACACCGTTAGCTGCATGAGAAGGAGGAGGAGTAGTTGAAGTAGCAGAAGTAGAAGGATGAGGTGTGTCAGGGAGTAAATCGTAAAGAGTACCTATTTGTGAGTAAACGAGGTCGAGGTATTGAGCAAGATTGATTGTCTGTTCTTCTATGACAACTCCATCCATGGAGATGTCACGAGCGATATCGTTCACGAATGATTTAGTGAACCACTCTTCCAGCAACTGATCAGGAAGTTCGAGTTTGATGAGATGTTGTCTCCATCGCCACTCATGAATGTGATCAGAGATATGAGTGGCTTTGGTTTGTTTGAAAGAACTCAAAATTTTGGTTCCTGTTTCGTAGAAGATCGGTAACTAGTAGTGGGTGAGGAAAGCCATAGCGAGGGTGTTGAAGTCGGTGAAGAAGCCTCGTGGTAATTCTATATACCACTTCGTGGCAGAACCTGTGAGGGTTCGCTGAAAAAGGCATAAACGAATAGAGTCATTCATCAAGGAGATGGATGAGCACCAAAGGTGAAAAGTCATTACATGATTGTTCAGGTTCTCTCCCAGTTTACCATCGAATTTAGGGATCTCAGATGGTAGTTTGGTCGGTATGGTGGGCCATTGAGGAGAGTGATGGATCATATCATTTAAAATTATCGAAAAATCAGGGAGATCTAGGGTGGATAAGAAGGGAAACTTTCTATTCACATGTGGGTACTAGTGACTTTGGGGAGGGAGTCTCGTCAGTAGACCAGTGGGACCATAAGAAGTTTTCATATAATGCGAAGATCCAGGCATATTTGGTTGTTGGTGTGGAGGAAAGTAATTCATAGGGTTGTACCCTTGAACAGGGGTGTGGGGTTGAGTGTTTAATCCCCAAATAGGATTGGATGTGCCTGGATATGGTTGGCCTATACTAGGGGGTATGAAGGAGCTAGCTTGAGGCTATTTCCCCCCAGTCGAGTGAGGATTATTTTGAATGAGATAATTCCAATACTAGGCCAAGGATGGAAGTATTGTTTTTCCATAGGGAGGGGTCAATGGGGGTTTCCCTACAATCAGGGGTTGTGTCCCAATTGGGATTTGTCCTGCAAAAGGGGATTGGGTTTGGCCTTCTTGGTGAAATTGTTCACTGATAGGAATCTGGTAATTAGGTGTGAAATACAATATGGTGCCACTAGGATCGGTGTCTCCAATAGAGGATGGAAGAGGTTCTATGAAAGGGGTTTAGGAAGTGTCAGAACGAATCCGAGAACGAGATGGTGCCCATAAGGAGTGGAAATGCCAGGAATCCCGGATGCGATTTGTGTAGGAGCGGGAATAGAAGCATTCAACGCATGAATCTGGGCAGAAGTGTTGGGGGGAATCTAGGCAAAAGCAGCGTGTCAATGGGAGCTTGGCTAGCCACTATAGTCTCGGTGTGAGGACTCATAGTATATGGGACCATTGTGTAATGGACCATTTGCAGGGGGATAGTCAAGATGTGGTCAGTTGGCGGGGCGTCTGTACTAGGAAAACAATATGTAGTAGTAAAAGGTATCTGCAAGATACAAGATATAATAAATATGCAGAACAAAAATAAAATGCTAGAAATGGCAGAATAACAGTAATATAACTAGCATAATCTCCACAATAACACATAAATGATATAAGAACAACAACCGAAATAGCACTTTGATTCAGAAAGCAATGTTCACGAGCCTCTTTGAGGGGACAACCTCCAATCAAGCAGTGCTTTGTTACAATAATCTCCAAGCTAGGGTTTTCATACCCTCAACCCTTATTTATACTAAATATGTCTATCAAGAGAAGCATCTAGAGGAAAATCCTTCTAGAAGCGGAAGCTTCTATTAGGTCTTCTTACATCCGCCTTATTCTATTTTATTGAAAGGCCTTATTAATATTGAACTTTATTACATCTGAATATATTGATCTACCTATGTGCGGGTTAGGACCCTAACTCGTCCACCCCCTTAAAAATAGCCTTGTCCTCAAGGCTTGAGATGTGGAAACTATTGTAGAATGGTAGTTGGTTCCCAAGTGGCATCTGCTGGAGTTGTATATTTCCACTAGACTAGCACTTCCTTGATGGTTCTCTGACGCAGGTGATGCTCATGTTGGTCCAAAATTGCTTCTGGTTGTAGCCAAATGGATCCTTCTTCATCTAACTCTAGAAGGTTGGTTTGAATTTGGCACCTAGTTCCAATCACCTTCTTTAAGCATGAAACATGAAAAACAGGATGTAGCTTTGAATGATTGGGCAGAGCTAACTGATATGTGACTTGTCCCACATGCTTGAGAACTGTATAAGGACCATAAAATTTGGGCGCTAGGCTCGGCCTTGAGGGAAGTTTTCTTGTATGGTTGCAGTCGCAGAAACACCTGATCCCCTTCTGCAAATTGACGTTCAGAGCGACCTTGATCTACTTGTTTCTTCATGTAATTATGTGCCATGACCAAGTTCCCTTTAAGGGTACGAAGAATATCTTCGCGAACTATAAGTGTTTGGTCAACTGCTTCGACCTTTGGGGTACCCGGTAAGTATTAGAGAACTGAAGGTGGCTTCTATCCATATACCACTTCAAAAGGAGTCATGCGAGTAGTTGTATGGTAGGAAGTGTTGTACCACCATTCGGCTAGGGGTAACCATTGAGACCACTGATGTTGTTTTTTAGAGGAAAAACACCTTAGATATGTTTCCAAACACTTTTTGACAAATTTCGTTTGACCATCAGTCTGGGGATGATAAGTTGTGCTGAAATGCAATTGGCTGCCCTGTAGCTTAAACAGTTCTTGCCAAAACTTTCTTGTGAAAGTTGGGTCATGATAAAAAACAATAGAGTGTGGCATGCCATGAATATTGAAGACCTGGTCCATAAAAAATTGAGCCACCGTGGAGGCATTAAATGGGTGTTGAAGAGCGCAGAAATGGGAATACTTGGAAAGGCGATCCACAACCACCATTATGACTAATTTATTCCCTGATTTGGGTAAGCCGGTAATAAATTCCATAGAGATATCCTTCCAAATAGAAGGTGGAATTGACAGCGATTGTAGTGTGCCCAGAGATTTGACTATTTCTCCCTTGTTGCATTGACACACCTCACATTCAACGACAAAATTATGGATGTCCTGTTTCATACCATCCCAGAAAAAAGAGTGTTTGACCCTATCATATGTTTTTGTGAACCCTGAGTGCCCCACTGTGGGTGTAGCATGAAGCTCAGAAAGTACCGTGGATTTAAGCTTTGATTGTTTACTTAAATACAAATGAAGTTTGTATTGAACCTCATCCTGGAGCCAAGAGTACCCCGGGAAAGCTGGAGCATTGGTTTGCAATTGTTGGATCATATGCAAACTTTTTGGATCTTGAAGCCATTCCTGGTGCACAGCTTGAAGCCAATCAGTTACAATGAAGGAAAGAGAAAAAAAGGATCCTTCTTCTTCATAGTTTTGGGACACTGCATATTCCACTACATTGTCTTTTCCCTTCTTGTAAATGATCTCATAATCATATCCAAAGAGCTTAGTCACCCATTTTTGTTGCTCCAAGGAGGAAATGCAATGTTCAAAAAAGTACTTGAGGCTTTGATGGTCGGTCTTAATTTGGAAGCGTTGCCCTAAGAGATAAGGGCAGCACATATCAACGACATTCAGAATAGCCAACGTTTCATTTTCATAAATGGGTTTGCCCAAATTCCGTTTAGATAGTTGTTTGCTAGTGAAGGCCAAAGGTCAACCCTCTTGCATAAGGACAGCGTCAATTCCTTTCCCTGAGGCATCACATTCCAACACAAAGGTATTTGTGAAATCGAGAAGGGCCAGAACCAGAGTGGTGCACATGGCCATCTTCAAGGTTTGAAAAGATTGAGCAGTGGTTGGAGTCCAAGTGAAAGAGTTCTTTTTGAGGAGAGCAGTGAGAGTTGTTGCAATCTTTCCATAGTTCTTAACAAACTTGCGATAATACCCTATTAATCTCAGAAATCCACGCAATATTTTGAGAGTCTTTGGGTGTGGCCAGTCTTGCATATCTTCAATCTTTTTTGGATCCACCCTGACGCCATCCTTGCCAACCAGATGACCCAAGTATTCTACTTTTGAGGCACCAAAAGCACATTTAGATTGTTTCAGGAAAAGTTGGTGCTGAGAGAGTAGATGGAGAACTTGATCCACATGAGTAAGATGATCTATCCAGGTTTTTCTATAGATGAGGATATCATCAAATAAAACTAAGACAAAATGATGGAGAAAGGGATGAAAGACATGATTCATGAGGCTTTGGAAGGTGGAGGGGGCATTACACAAGCCAAAGGGCATGACCAAAAACTCATAGTGGCCCTCATGAGTGAGAAAGGCCATATTGGGAATGTTTTCCTATTTCATACGTATCTGGTGATAGCCCGAGTGAAGATCAAGTTTAGTAAAGAATTGGGCACCACTTAATTCATCCAGGAGGTCATCAATGACAGGAATGGGAAATTTTTCTTTAATGGTCAGTTTGTTGAGGGCACGGAAGTCGGGACACATTCTCCAAGAACCTTATTTATTTAGGACCATGACTATAGGAGAAGAGTAAGGGCTTGTACTAGGGTGGATAACACCTACATTAAGGAGTTCCTGGACCATTTTTCCAATTTAATTTTTTTGTGAAAAGGGGTGGCGATATGGATGGATATTGGGAGGAAGGCTTCCGGGTACAAGGGGAATGGAATGATCATGAACACCGCGAGAAGGAGGGAGTCCTTGGGGAGTGGAAAATACCATTTGATGTTTAGAAAGGAGGGCTTGGAGGTCCTGCGGCACCAAGGGTGTCTTTGTTGCTTGTATGGCATGGAGTTGGGAAATGACACCAGAATGACCTTTTTTGAGCATCTTTTCCATACGATGGGAACTAATGACCTCAGGTGAACCAACAATGATTCCTTGGAATTCATATTGGTGGCCTTCCTGGTCAAATTGCATGGTTAATGCCTTAAAATCCATGAGAATGGGACCCAAAGTTCTTAGCCAGTCTGCACCCAACACAATGTCACAACCACCCATGTCG
>JZKD02S1755546.1:1085420-1096229 GCA_000966675.3 Picea glauca
AGTTCTTAGCCAGTCTGCACCCAACACAATGTCACAACCACCCATGTCGATAGAAAACATATGGGATTTTAGGTGGTAGTCACCGATTTGGAGACGCACATTTTCACAGTGCCCTACACATTTCATGGAACCACCATTGACAATCATGATTTGGAAATTGTTGATAGCATGGATGTAGCAATGAGTTTCTTGGGCAATGCGGTGATGAATAAAATTATGGGTGCTTCCACTATCAACTAGAATGATGACCTTCTGATTCTTGATGTAACCGATTAACTTGAGGGTTTGGGGAGAGGAGAATCTAGTGAGAACATTGAGAGAAATGATGGGTTCTAATTTGGGAGGGTCTGAGGGAGGGGTTATGTCAGTGATTTTAGGTGACTCAGACACAAGGGGAGTTTCAACATCCTCTTCTGAAATATCCTCAGAGATGGCCATAAAAAGATTTTGTTCCTTAGACTTGTGGCCCAAAAAATATTTTTCATCACAATTATAAGAAAGACCTTTGAGTTGGCGTTCAACCATTTCATCCCTAGTCAATTTTTGGATCTTTAATGGGGCAAAGGGAGTAGTGAGAGTGATGGGTTTAGGGCGAGGGATAAAGGAGGGTTTTTGGTTTTGAGAGGAGACAAAATGTTGTGCTTCTTTAGCTCTTTTATTAGCCTCCACCCAACTTGAGGGTCAAGCCATGAGGACATGGGCCCAAATATCCTCCTTGAGGCCACTGATAAAACACTCTCGAAAGAAAGCATTAGTCATGCCCTCTGTTCGAAAAGCCGGGCGCTTAAAGGCAGCTATGAATTCTTTTACTATTCTGAATTGTTTCAAATTTGTCAAATGGACCAAATGGTTGGTGTCCGTGTCAAAGCGTTCATAATGCTCAGTCACAAATTGGGTCCAAGCAATATACCCTTGACGGGAAGTTTTTCACCATTGGAACCATTGCCAATGTTCTTGATCTAGATGGAGAACACCATACCAGAGTTTGGCCAAGTCATCGGTGATGTCATATAAAGAGAAATAATGATCCATTTGGGTTACCCAACTAGTGGGGTCCAAGCCATCAACTTTGGTCACATCCACCCGCGAAAGGCGTAGGTCACGTTGAAAGTGATGGGGATGAAAGGTATGGGAATGGGAGGAATGTGCACCTTCGGTCTTTGGAGGTGCTTTAGAGAAAGGGTCATCTGTAGGGATCTTCAGTTTGGTGCAGAGGGATGCAAAGACAGATTCAAGCTAGGTGGTCAGTTCTTGTTTGACTTCCTCCATTGAGGACTGCATGGTTGTATTTATGGTTGTATTGATGTATGAATCTATGGAGGAAACAATAGCACTGAGTTGTTTCACTTATTTTTGGGTCTCGAGGAAACTAGATTGCAAGGTGTTGAAGTGAGTTTCCAGATCTTGGCTACGGGTATGGGCCATGAGGATGGGTGAACTGAAAAGGGGTGGGCGGGGTAAAACGTTTTGCTGAAAAATGATATGGATGAATTTGATAAGGGAGAGGAGATGAATCCAATAGAATAGGTCTCAAATAATGGTGAAAACATTTCCATACTCCGGTCTGAAGAATACTGCAGTGATGAAATCTCCAAATGCTTAAACAGAAATAAATGTGTATTTACTTGGCAACCCGAACACAGTTGCGCAACAATGGATCTGGTATGTTTTAATTTGTTTATGTTTCTATCCCCCAAGGGTTAGGTATTCAAGGTTTCTACAGACAAGGGTTTTCCCTGTGCTATATCCCTCTGATATATGTGTGGGGTCGAATAGTAGTACTCAACCCAATATATCAGGGCACTAACTAAGGAGGATAGACCGTACCCTTATCCGTACTACCCGACTACCCAGGTACTAGAGAGTATATTACCAAGTGTTGTTCTCAGTGATACTATAGAAATCCGGTGGTCGATAGGTTTATCTAAAGAGGGCTTCAAGAAATCTAAGTTGATCTGTACACAGGTGTTGTGTGATGTGCTACCACTCAAAGGGGTACCAACAAGGGTTACAAGGGTGGCCAACAGATGTGCGCTTAAGAACCACTTGTATTTCCTGCGTGTATGAATCCCTCAACAATGGGTTTATGCGTGTAATGATAGATCTCTATGGCTTAAAGACGACGGAATACGTCTCTACCCTGGAAAAAAAAATCCCACAATTTCTGCCAAGGAAAGTGCTCTGATACCACTTGCAAGATACCAGATATAATAAATATGTAGAATAGAAATAAAATGCTAGAAATGGCAAAATAACAGTAATATAACCAGCATAATCTCCACAATAACACAAAAATGATATAAGAACAACAACTGAAATAGCACTTAGATGCAGAAAGCAATGTTCATGGGCCTCTTCGAGGGGGAAATGTCCAGTCGCAGAGCACTCTGTTACAATAATATCCAAGCTAGGGTTTTCTTACCCTTGACCCTTATTTATACTAAATATGTCTATCAAGAGAAGAATCTAGAGGAAGATCCTTCTAGAAGCGGAATCTTCTATTAGGTCTTCTTACATCCGCCTTATTCTATTTTATTGAAAGGCCTTATTAATATTGACCTTTATTACATCCGAATATATTGATCTACCTATGTGCGGGTTAGGACCCTAACAGTATCACGTCTATATTAGATGTTTCGGGCAGCTCAGGTATGACAATATCAACGCCTGCTCCCGAGCCAAAGAGATCCCGTCTAAAAATGCTAGTAGTCAAAAAAGGATTTTGACCCTCAGGTCCTCTAAAAGGTCTGGTTGGAAATCCAGAAGACTGAACAACTATTTCTCCAGAATAATTCACTCAAACAATACATCTCTCAGATTCGAGAGGAAGTCGAAAGTCCTCTCAAGAATAGGTAATTTGGAACCGTTCTAAAGAGTCAGTTCTTTCCACTTGTGGAGTGGCAATGTCTTGGACTTCACTCTGTTGAGGAGATCCCTCCAGTGAGTTGGTAGGTAAGGGTTGATAACCTTCCAGATATTCTGAGGGTAGGCCTTGCATTCTATGTGAATGGCGTGGAGGGTCAATTGTGATCGAGTCAGAATCTTACGAAATAAATTCTATGGCCAACCTGGGTAAACAAGCAACACGTGCTAATAAAATCTAGGAAGAAAAAAAAAGAAAACAAGACCTTATAATTTCGAAGTCACTAGTTGGTGATGAAATCCAACATCGTGACAACGAGACAAGAAGGGGTTGGGCAAGGGTGGAAAAGTTACATTGATGACCTGCTTAATGGACTTACACCCTGGTGAAATCTCCCACACAAAATTGTGGGTATACCCTCCAAGGAGCCCGAGTGAGTCTAGCCAATGTCCATTCCAGGTACCGTGAAGACTTACCCTTTCACAGTCACCTTGTGTACGACCCTAATAATATAGGATACTAAGGTTACCACAAACAACAATGATGCATGGGGGAACATTCGACAGTCCGATCCACACGCAAGGGCAGGGTATCTAGCCCGAAATCAACTTGGCAGGCTTCCACTCATCATTGTGGGTATACCTTCAAGTGACCCCCGTAATATGTGCAATGTCTACACTGAGATCAACAAAGCAAGGTGAGTAACTCTATCAATCTCAATGCGACCTCAGGTTTGACCCTCGTGTGAGAAGGGATTCCCAAGACAAAATGCTGCAAATGGAATTTGACACTCCTTATCACAAGATACTATTGTGTTTTTTTTTCTTTGGAGAGTGTGTCTCACTACCTATTCCAAAGATCTAGCCTAGCTAATGTTGGTGTAAATGATCCCTAGAAAAGGATACTAGTTGAATTTTAAAGTTGCGCAATATTATTAAAGATTTTTGTTATGCAAAAAGGAGACGGAAATGAAATCGATGTTGTGTGACACTCTGACCCAACAATGTGTAAATAAGGATGAATAATACAAATTTTTGTTCAATGAATCCTATTTACACGAGGGATCGAGGAATTTTCTGGAACAATGTGAACTACGATGTATGATCTTCTCTGAAATGTAATATCAAACAATCACGAACAATGCAAATTCCCTATTCGTTGTCTTTCAATACTTGAATGCCAATATTTTTTGAATAAAAGGTCGCTACAAAAAAGAAAAAAGTCTTTAATTTTTTATTAGAAACCAAGCAACAGGGATGGAACTAAGAAAAAGTAAGCAACCAAAGAAAAAAAAATACTCAACAAACACCCAGATCGATCTTTCATTGAAGATAAAAATAAGAAACTGACAAGACCAGTCTTTTCAAATGCACATGGGTAACAATTTTTCAAGTAATAGGCAATTGAAAAGGACAATTAATCTCAAATTTTAATCCAATCAAAGGCTCCCAACTAAACAAGCACTCGGATTTCAGAATCATAGATTATACCCTTGTTAAGAAAAGGTCAAGAGGTAAAAATTGAGAAACAATGATCAAGAAAAGATTTCAATTTTTGAAAACTAATCATTCGCGAGATTTGAAGTCAAGAATTCTCAGAGACACAAACAAATCTAGGCATCTAAAGACACAAAAGACTTAATCCAAAAATTTTACAAGTGAGTTTGCAGTCTGGTAGTGGGGTACAGTGCGAGAATTAAGGATTCTCGTAGGCTAGACACAGGCAGGTTGTGAAAAGTTTGCATTAAACTAAACACTAGGGTGCGAACTTCATTGATCCTCGCAGGCTACAGAAAGGTGCAGTGCGAGAAGGTTTGTAATCAAGCAAATTTTCGAATAATGACATAACTTTTGAGGAAACTTATGGATCCAAGGAGTTTGTAAAGATCTTCTCAAGACTCAGAGATTGATCGAGAATGAAAAAGGGTAGGTCAAGTGAAAATGGCCAAGAAAAAACCACCAGAATGGGTTGTATCCCTAGTGGAGTCGCCAATTTTTTTACTGGATAAATTGGTAGGTGTAGACACTAACATATCTCCCTAGATCCACCTGGATCTAGAACAAAACAGGACAAGACACGACTCTTTCTCTAAGTTGCATTCATTGAATCTACTACCCAGAAGGAATGAGTGGCATACATTTATATTGCTTCCTTGGGTCTCTGTTGTCCCTACTTCACTCTAGTGCTCTTGTTAAATCAGGTCCAAGACAACACAAACCAACCAAAGTGAAGATAGCAAAGTATATTCAATGTCAACCTATGCATATGATCAAGGAGTTATGCAATAAAATAAGAGTGATTTTATGGGAAAGGGACATGTCGTTGTATTATATTAAATGAAAGTAGAAGATACAACTGGATTGCCTTGATGTCGCAAGCTTCATTTCAATGACCCTTGGTTCCAACACACACACTTGCTCTACATTTTCATGAAGAATATCCAATACAAATTGATAGACCAAATAGACTCTTCAAGCTTCTATCCAAGCAGAGTTCTTCACAAAATTCTTTCACCAATTCTTCATTCAATCTTGCTTAACCTTTTCCAAGAGAAACCTTTCAATATATAGGAGAAGGATAGATGGTTAAATGGATGAGGATGATCCCACCAAATTTGAGAAGTCAGTAGGATGCCAACCATGTGAATGCCAACTCATTTTCTAGAGGATTCCCTTCTAGAACCTTTGTGACCTATTCTCTTTTCTAATCTTTGAAACAGGTTCACACCCTACCTATAGAATAGACTGCGAACAATTCGCACTCTAAGTATGGGTTTCCTACGAGAATGAAATATTTTTTCACCCTATAACATAGGCAGCCTACGAACTCATCTTAAAAACATGTTTTTTGAAAGAAGATAGCAGACACTTTTCTCAGGAAAAAATTCCTTGTGGGAGCCTGAATACATCACTATAGAGACATCACCAGAGTGAACAAAATAATGTGTAACACTAGTAAATCCTTGGTGGTTTGGATTGAAGAAGCATGTTTCCAAACCTATGGATAATTATCTCTAGGTGAGAGAATTGTTGGGAATATTTTTCTTGTGTGTGGACTAGTGGGTGTTGTAAATACTTGAGAAACTATGTGCTCCAAGTGCTACAGATCTATGATACTTCTTGGTCAGATTGTTGTTGAATTCCAAGGGAAGTGGGACAATCTGAAGGACTATTGAGAAGATAAGGAAGTACTTTTCCTTGGGTGGGACAAGTTGTGGGGAATGAGGGACTGTGAGTTGGGAATTGTTGTTGGAGTGTATTTTTTAGCCTCTTCTTTATTGAGTTGTTGTCAACACTTACTTGGATTATGAGAGTTTACCCTAGTGGATTCATAACCCCATCTCAGGAGTGACCTGTTTTTGAGAGTGTATGCATAACAGAGTCTACAATTGGGAGGAACGCCTGAGGTATGCATGCAATTGGTGATTTATAACAAAAGATAATTGTTCTTTTGTGTGTGTTTATATGTTTCTTATCGTGTTTATGTTTAAGTTATTTCTATTTTTTGAATTTGTTTGTAATTATAATGCATGACTATGTATGCTATTGTTAGTTTTTCATAACTGTTTCATATGGAGGGCATGGAAATTAATAAATTGTAACTATTAGATTAATTTATGTGGAAATGGTCATGATATTCCAACGTGAGACTTAAATCACCATGCACGCCCAAAAATAATTATCGTGAGCGTTGGGAAACAATTATGTGCACACAAATGAGAAATAGATGTTGTGCTTGGTACAATGTGAGTTGCACATGCGACTTTTTTATGATATATTTCCATGGTTAGAATTGGTTTCATAGAAGAAACATTGTATGGCATGACTCAGCTTGGGACTGGATATGTTACCTTGCGGTTTCTGAGCAGATTTTCAGGTCTGCTATTAATGGGGAATGTTACTATATTGGATCATAATAGAGGATGTATAAGACTCCATATAATCCATGTAGGCCATAGTGTCTATAGGAACTCCATAGTGAGTTCACTTGTCTTTGTATTTTCGTTTCATAACTAAGAAGAAAAATCAAGGCTTACTCCTCACCTTCTAGTTGGGTTTTTCAATATTGGGTTTCTTAGGGTATATCTTGTGTTCATTAGGTGGGTGGTGTGCTCTTTTTTCTAACTACTTTTATTTGAATCTCATCTTATTTAAATATTTTGTGCACTAAGCTTGTAATATTAAATATTAAGTTTTAAGTAAATCACTACATAACAAATAGTTTACATAAACTTGTAAGATTTGTTGTGATGGACTATTTAAGTAGAATATCCATTGTATTTTATAGATCATATTAGTATCAAATTAGTTTTCTATGGTATTTTTTGGGGAATTGTAAGATATGGGAATTGGATTAAAGAAAGAAGTCACAAAACCCTAACCATGGTAGATGAGTACAGTAACAATCCAAGGGACAATTTGGAGGAGAGGTTTTTATACATAAAGGAACAATTTGTTGACATATCTCACAACATGATGATCCTCATGGCAGCTCAAAACAGAAAATTTGGACCTTTAGAGGATTTTTGTATCTCTAACTTGAATCTAGCTCAAATACAAAATCCAAATACGAAGAATATCCGCAAAAGGAACTAGAGGAAGAGATGTCAAGTTTTAATGTCAATTCTTCCCAATATCTATTTAAAGTGCAAGAAAAAGTGGACATCAAAATCTATTAAGGTGAGATTGATGTGTTAAATTGAATCAATGGTTGCAATAGTTAAAATTCCATTTTAGTGTTCATAACATAGGGGAAGAGTAAAAGATATCATTTTACCAATTGAAGTTAAAGGACCATGCTAAAAATTGGTGGGAAAGTCATATCGAGACACTTAAGCTAGTGGGTGATCCCTTGGTAACTAAGTGGGAGGTGTTTAAAACCCTCACTAAGTCCAAATTTTATCCTATTGGGTATGAAGACGACCAATGGATCAGTTGGTATTACTTTTAGTAGAAGCAAGAGTAGAGTGTACAAGAGTACATAACTTACTTCAGAAAATAAGACATTATGTTGGGAATATATCCCAATGACTCGAATATACTCCTTAAGTATCCATGTGGTCTCTACAATCATTTAGGAAGGAAATTGTTTTTTTTGTAAACCTAGGACCATTGATGAGGTATGTGTGTCGACATAGTCTCTGGAGAATATGGACAAGAAGAAGGGACAACAAAATGGTCCCAAACTAAAAGACGACCAAGAAACTTCCAATGAGGAAAAGAATAAGTGGAAAGAAAAGGATAATAAGACAAAAACCAATGCACATCAATCCAAGGATCCAAGAAACCAGTGTAACCACCATAATTTTGATGGTCATGTTGAATAAAGCATTAGAAGCTACATCATAATATAATCCAAAGAACCACAATAAAGAGGTCAGGGAGAAGAACATACTAGTTGTGGATTTCGATAACAATGTTGAGAGCAACTTAGATGTAGATGAAAATATTATGTACACTATATTGACCCAAATTTTTGTCAACAAGGTTAAGTCACAAAGGATTGTGATTCTATTGACTTAAGTTTCCCTGAAAAACCCCTCATCTTAAAATACTACACATTTTTCCTTTATTTTTATCGAGAATCTCATAGCATGTTCATAATTAAGAGGGGTCCCATCTTATATTATTCTAGGAATCATAAGAAGGGTAATTGATGATGAAAAATAGGGAAGTTTTCTGGAAGTTGGATAGCAGGATTATTATTTGCAGGTTTTCAGTTCCTATGATTGAAGTCTCTTGCACATGTGCTAAGGTTATCTATGGTTTAATGTCAATCATTTTCTTCCATGCACAATGCCTTACAATGTTATTTCTACCAATGTCTCTAATTTATGGTTAATTTGTGCATAATGATGGTGGCATTTACATTGGTTATGTGCTTTCCATGGTTATTAGGTTGAATTATTTCGAGATCAAAAAAATCCCGAAGGCTGGCAAACTCAACAAGATTTCCATATTGGATATTGAACAGTCTCCCATGACACCCATTGAGCACGTGCACTCCTTGGGTGGATTCGATGAGAGAAGGGAAGAAGAGCACAAGGAAGAATTTATTGATTTTTTGAACGAAGGAATTTGGATGAGATATGGAGCACCTTCGGTGCACAATGGTGAAGTGTGGAACCAAGGGGGCACATGCCTTACATGACTTGGGTTGTGTTTGGGAAAGGGTAGGGAAACTTTGGAGCATACCCAAGGAGTGGACCTGTCTGCCCTTAGTAACATGGGTGAACTAGAGAGGTTGGGAAACCCCATCAGCACACCCATAAGGAGTCATGAATATTAGCATGAGAGAGAACACAAGGTAAAGGGTGTGCACCCAAGGATGGGGCGCATTGGTCTAAGAGACAAATGGTTGATGGGTGTGTGGGCTTGGATGGGTGCAACAGGTCCATGGAGGGGATGTGACAAGTTATTTGAGTGTGAGTTCATGAATGGGCATGACACACGTAATATACATGATGTTTCACACAAGTGACGCTTGGAGTCCATACAAAAGCAAGGGTGCTCAACCAAAGGAAGGATAGAGCATTTTGGGAAAAATGTTTGGAGAGAAAGTCTGAGGAAATGAACTGACACAGATTTGCCAAGATGGAAGACAAGTAGCCAAGATTTGTATGATTTGGGATGTTTTGAGGAAGTCTATAAACACAATTCTATGAAGGCATGTGTGAGGTAGAACTGAAATCTGTGTTAGCTTGGTGAAATTATGTGGAAACAAAGGGACAACAAGTCTGTGGTTGTGGGAATGTCTGAGGTGCACCGTAGGTGGTTGCAGAGATAGTTGCAATAGACCTTCTTGGTACAATCCAGTCAAAAAGTAAATGTCCTCAATGTCTAAGGACAGTGTGTGGACCCCCACACAAAACACCTACTGATCCGGGTCCCACATATGGACTAGGTACTCTAGTAGTCTGACTTGGGCCCTCATGCCCGGGATGCAAAATTATTTCAAGAGCCCACAATATCTCAGTGCATCTATGGTAGGAGGATGATTCTCGGCCATTTCATTATCCTCTTCATGTTCCCTTTCATGCCACTCAAGCACCATGTTGCTGGTCAATTATCTGCATAAGGAACATAACAAGAGGATTAATAACTTTTTTCATGATATGGATATTTTTCTTTGGCTAAAAATTTGAAAAACATTTGGTCTTTGTGGTTCTCGCAGGTGCCCCATTTTCACAGTGCGAGAACCTCGCAGGTTGCTTAAGTCTCACCTGCGAGAATGCATCATTCTCGCAGGCCCCGTATGGCCTGCCTGCAAGAATGCCAACGCACATGTAGGGCTTGAAAAAACAAGTTAAAACTAAACATTTAACCAATGAAATCACAAAATTCAACCATGAAAATGTCAAGGACGAAGATCTTACCTTAATTTCGCAGATGGCTCGTTGAATGGTCTCTCGTAGCTCCCGCAAATTGATGCTAAACTCGAAGGGTAAAAAGGGGGTTTTTTGAGCTCAATACTGAAAATGTCAAATGGTGTGGTAAAAAAGAGTATTTACTCATTTTATTTACATTTACTATATCATTTTGGGTTTTTTATGCTTATTTATCGACTAAACCCTAATCACTAATGTCATGTTGAGTGTAATTCTTGCAAACATGATGACTTTGATGATTCAATTCAGGGTTACGGACATATTTTTCTTTGTTATAGCGTGTTTTTTATTGTTTTTTATGGTTTTTACATGAAATCTCGAGCGTCATTTTTGTCAGTTCTTGCACTCGTAAATACATGAGAACGTGATCGATCATACTTTTATCACTTTTTCAGGCTCAACAAGGTTATACAAAAAAGGAACCCCCCTGGAGTCCTCTTTAATCTCTTTTCAGACTCTCTAAACATGAAAAGATCATCGAGCGACCTTGCTATTTTCACGCTCGATAAAGTATTTGAAGTAAGCGTCTGGTGAGCGATAATTTATCTCTTTTTCGGTC
>JZKD02S1755546.1:1096279-1109748 GCA_000966675.3 Picea glauca
TTTTACGAAAAAGGAACTGAGAGAGTTCTCTTTTAAGTGTTTTTCCAAACTCTATAATCTTGAAAAACCTTCGAGTTTTCTATCTCTAGACTCGTTAAACAAACATTGACAGACCTGTAGTGGGACCGAACCACTCCTTTTTAGGGTTCGTTAAACATACTCTGAGGGACTCGTCCAAAGGATGAGATTACATCAACAAGCATATGTTATCCTCCTCAAGCTTGCGTAAAAATAAAGAGGTACTCACCAGAAATGGTGGGGGGGAATTTGGGAAAGGGATATGTTTTCATCTTCGTATTGATTGGCAGTAAGTGTCATTCTTTAACATGAAACCCCCTATTCATCATTTGAAGCCGGTTTGGGAAATCCATTTGTCTCTCATTCGATTGATTCCAAGGTCATTCCCTATGTCATCTTTGATTCAATGCTGCCAAATCATTGGTCGTGTCGTTCATATGTTCAAGAGAAATCCATCTGAAACTTATATTGAGTCAGCCATCTGCAGTTATCCATTCTCTCTGTATCGGCCTTCCCTGTGTCCGGTCCAATTCACATCATACTCTGTTTCACCTTAAAAATCTGTTACTCATTTCGTGTCATTGATGGGGGATACATCAAGGCCCTCCTGTGACGAGTTTTTTTTCGTCGACTTCAGCTCATTATCCAGAATCAAGACTTAGAAATTATTTGGTACCTTGGAGCTTGCATGCCTCAATGGCAGGTTTCCTCGCTTTCGACAATGGGTTTACATCATTGACCTCTGATCAAAAGATTCCATCGAATGTTCGACTTCAACTCATTTATTCACACTCGATGGATTGTACTATGGTACCTTGGGAGTCATTGACATCAATGGTGATTTCCCTCGCACTTGTTAACGGTTTCATCAATGACCGATAATCAAGTGGTTCCTACCATGTTCAACTTCAACACCTGTAATCACATGGTTAGATTTGTACTTTGGGCGACGATATTGAAGACCCTAGATATCATCTTTGTGATCCAGGTTGCGATGGAGTATGTATAATTTGCGACACATAGATCCATTGTGTATGTTTCGTGGCTATGTCGTCTTGATTTGAAATTTCTCGCATAGATCCACAGTGTATTCCGGTGGCTATGCTATATTTTGATGGCATGGATCCATAGTGTATGATTAGTGGACATGACCCAAGTCTATAATGTCATCAGTCTGTGATCAGAGTATGGGAATGCCTACCTCATAATTGGTATATATGATATTCTGCAGATGCTTGGTTGTTCGCAGGTTTCCGATTAAATGTGCTCCTGGTTCTCGACACACCCATGCAGCTTACAAAGTCTATCTGTTGTCACTAGTTCCAACCTCATACTTTGGGGGGCATTCTATTACCCATGATTTTGGTTATCATGATGATGTATTAATGATGGTATAATCAGGATCTTCATTAGAACTTTCTCCTAAGAAAAAGTTACTTTCATCTCTTCCAGAAAACTCATTTTTGGAGAGTGATCGCAGGCTACTAGTATATTTGCCTTTGAGAATGCATGATTCTCGCAGGCTGCCTTAAGCCAGGGTGTGAGAAGTTTGCACTGTGCTGAACTGCTAGGGTGCAAACTCTTTCTAAAGCAAGGAAAAAGATGAATTCTCGATGCTTCTAGAAGGGAATATTCTAGAAGGATGAGATATCATTCGAATGGTTATCCTAGTACTTGATTCCTTGATACTTTGGGATCATTCTTATCCAAGTAAATAATTCATTCTCTCCTATATATTGAGGGAATTCTCATGGAAAAGGTTAAGCAAACAAGGTTAAGAAAGATTCATTGGAGAATTAGTGGAAGGATTGTGTGAAGGATTGAAGCTTGAACAGTAGGCTAGGAAACTCCAGCAAAGACATCATAAGGGTTTTGATCTTCTTCATGCAAGTGAGAAAGTGTGTGTGTCAGAGCCAAGGGCCATCGAAAGGAAGTTTGCGACATCAAGGCTCAGGTTGTAATCTTTACTTTCCATCAATATGATACAGTAATATGTCCCTTTCCCATAAAGTTATTTCCACTTTATTGTATAACTCCTTGATATATACATATATTGACTGTTGAATAGATTGTGCTTTCTTCACTTTGGTTGGTTTGTGTTGTCTTGGTCTTGACTGCACAAGAGCGTTGGAGCGAAGCAGGAGTAACAAAGACCATAAGAAGCGATAATAAGGTATGTTCTTTATTCTTTCCTCCTATTTAATTCAATGGTAAAAATATAGGGAAAGAGTCATGTTCTATCTTGCTTTGTTCTAGATCCAGGTGGATCTAGGGAGATCAGTTTGTGTCCGCACTTACAGATTTATCCAATAACAAAATTGGCGAATCCACTGGGGAACTGTCCCATTTTCTTTGTGGCTTTTGATATTTTTCTGTGGCCATTTCTCTGGTTTCACTTTTTTTCTGTTTTATTAATCTCTGAGTCTCCAGCATATCCTGAGAGACCCTCTAGGTCCAGAAGCCTCTTTTAATTTTGCTTCATTTTTCAAATTTTTGATTAAGTTCAGGCATTCTTACACTGCACCTCATTGCAACCTGCGAGAACTGGTAGAGTTCTCACTCTGCCTATAGGTTTCAGTGCGAGGTTCTCGCACCCTGCTCAAGGGTCACCTGCGAGAATCAGTGATTCTCGCACTGTGTAACATTGCCTGCCTGCGAACATGATTTTTTCAAAATTTTGAGTTTGAGTTTTGGTCTTTCTATCTGCCTAGATCAGTTAGATTACCTCTTATGAGTTTCTTGGACCATTGATTGATATAAGTATTTCTTTAGTTTGCATGCGTGAATAGTCTTAGGGTTTCAAGGCTTTTTCTTGTCATTTTGTAGCTTGACTTTCATTTCTTGACTTAGCTCGGCAAAACCATTCTCTCTGACTTCATATTCTGAGTGTGTTTGATTAGTTGGGAACCAATGATTGGTTGAAATTTGGGTACTTGGTTCTTCTCATTTGCTTCTTGGTTTAAAAGATCATTTTCTTTTGCATTTGAAAAGACTCTTTTTGGTTTTGTCTTTAATTTTTCTTTCATTGAAAGAGTTGATTGGGTTTGTCATTGCTTGTTCATTTGCTTTTTGATTTTTTGTACTCTCGTTGTCTTAGTGTGGGTCCTTTTTGAAAAATGAACAAAAAGTTTTTCTTTCAAAAAATTCTTTTCGTTTTAGAAAACTTTGAAAATCAAATTATTGAGATTGTTGAAGTATTTGAAAAAGACACATAGAGCATTGTCATTTGATAAATGATTGTTTGTGTTTTCATTTTAAAGGAAATTTTGCATTGTAGTTCAAGGTTGATCTGGAAAAATTTCTCTCTCTCTCATACATAGGATTCATTGAACGAAAAGTGATACATTTCATTTTCATCCTTGCATTGTTTGGGTCAGAGTCATACAACATAAGTTTCATTTTCGTTACCTTTGAGTAAACAATAGCTCTTAAGAATATTGTGTAATCATAAAATTTATCTAGTAACTCTTTTCTAGGGCTCTATTACACCAACATTTAGTTAGGCTAGCGCTTTGGAGTAGGAAGAGAGATACACTCCCCAAAAGCACAAAACACACAATAGCATCTTGTGTTAGGGAGTGTTAAATTCCATTTGCAAGATCTTGTCCTGGGAAGCCCTTCTCACACAAGGGTCAAACACTAGGTCGCATTGGTATTGGCAGAGTTACTCACCCTGCTTTGTTGATATCAATGTAGATATTGCACGTATTACGGGGATCACTCGGAGGTATAGCCACAATGATGAGTGGAAGCCTTTTGAGTTGATTGTGGGCTCGATACCCTGCCCTTGCGTGTGGATCGGACTGTCGACTGTTCCCCCAGGATTTATTGTTGTTGGTGGTGACCTTAGTGGCCTATCTTTCTAGGTTCTTACCCAAGGTCACTATGGAGGGGAAAGTCTTCACGGTACCTGGAATTGACGTTGACCAAACTCACTCAGGCTCCTTGGAGGGTATACCCACGATTATGTGTGGGAGCTTGCACCAGGGTGTAAGTCCGTTAAGCAGGTCGTCAGGGTAACTTTTCCACCATAGCCCCGCCCCTTCTCATCTCATTGTTGCGACATAAGATTTCATCACCAACTAGTGGCTTCGAAATTAGAAGGTCTTGTTTGCTTGGTGTTGCTTCCTAGATTTTGTTTACTAGCACGTGTTGTTTGTTTCTCGAAGTTGACCATAGGATTTTCTTCGCGAAGTTTGTCACGCGTTTATAATATCTCCTCCACGTCGTTCACGTAGAATGCAAGGTTTATCTCCAGAGCATTTGGACGGTTCTCAACCCTTGCCTATAGCTACACCTAAGGGCTCTCCTGGGCCGAGTGAAGCCACAGTCGTCACCACACCACAAGTGGAACGAACTGATTCTCTCGAACATTTTTGAATTACCAATACTCGAGAGGATTTTCGACTTCCCATTGATTCTCAGTGCCCTTTTATACGATTGAATTCTTCCGGGGAATTAGTTGTTGCATATTCTGGATCACCCGTTGGGCCTTTTCCTGGTATAGAAGGTCAAGATCCTTTTTGGTCTGCAGGTGATTTTCGAAGGGCCCTTTTTGGTCCTGGTTCGCCTGTGGTCTCCAAAATTAACCCTTCGGTATTTTATGAGATAGAGAGTGTACCATTGACTACCACTTATCACTTTACTCTCCCTGTCGAGATGTCCCATCTCGCGAACACTACGAGTGTCCCAACCAGGTTCACTACAGCTGGTCTTGCTCCTATAAAAACATAGCGAACGCCTGATGTCACTCCGACACTACCACCTGGATACCATGCGTTGAATGCTTCAGTTCCAACACCTCCGCAAACCCCATCTGGTACTCCTGGTGGTCCTTCTTTTCTTGGGCATCCTATTCCCAGTTTTATTCCGACACTCCCTCAATTTCCTTCTCACAATCCTAATCTTAGTGGCACTATACCATCCATTACACCAAACTTGCAAATTCTCGTTGGTGGACAAGGTGGTATAATTCAACTTCCTCTTACCGGACATATTCCACTTACTACTCAACCTTCGATTGGAACACAACTTCCGGTTGGAAATCCGTCTACGATAGGGGGACCAACCCCCCTTTTTGGACAAAATATACCTCCTGCTTTGGCCCAGTATTGGAATTAGATGATACAAAATCTTCCACAAACAACTGGGGGGCAGCATCCTGTCCCTACTATAGGCCAACCATATCCAAGTATACCTAATCCTATTTGGGGTACGACTTCTCAAACTCATGTCCCCACTCAAGGTTACAATTCCTCGAGTTATTATCCTCTACAGCCACCACCGAATCTGCCTGGGTCTTCTCACAATGTGCAGACTGCTTACGGTCCTACTGGTTTGCCTACAGGGCTTCCACCCCAAAGCCACCAATACCCGCAGGTGAATCGACAGTTACCTTTTCTTTCTACTTTGGATTTGCCGGATTTGTCTAGGATTTTAAATGATCATATTCGTCACTCTCCCCAATGGCCTACTATGCCAGCCAAGCTTCCTTCGGACATTCCTAAATTCGACGGTAAAGTGGGAGAGGACCCAAACAATCACGTTATTACTTTTCATCTATGGTGTTCATCCAACTCATTGATGGATGACTCTATTCGTTTACATCTTTTTCAACGAACCCTTACCGGTTTTGCTGCGAAGTGGTATATTGAATTTCCCCGAGGTTTCTTCTCTGACTTCAATACCCTAGCTATGGCTTTCCTTATGCATTACCAGTTACCGATCTGTTACGATACCGGGACTGATATTTTGACTTCCTTCAAACAAACTAAAGGCACTCATATATTTGATCACATCCATGAGTGGCAAAGGAGATGACGTCTCATTAAACTTGAACTCCCTGATCAGTTACTGGTAGAATGGTTTACACAATCATTTTTGAACGAAATTGGTAAAGACATTTCCATGGGTGGCATTATCACATAAGAGCAAGCTATCATTCGTGCTCAGTATCTTGATCTCATTTATTCACAAATGAGAACACTTTATGATTTTCTACCTGAGTTACCTCGTCCTAATCTTTCCAACACTTCAACTCCTCCAGCTGCCTCACATGCAGATGACGGTGTGATTGGTACTGCCCAAGCTCAATCACATTCTGTTTCAAGCACGAACCCTAAATATTCTTCTTCTAATGTTCAAAATTCTCCGTCTCCTGCCACTCCTACCGGAAAAACGTCTGAGGTAAACGTTGCTCAAACTACCCCAGCTGGTAAAAACAAATCTAAAAAGGGGAGAGGAAAGAATAAGGAGGGAAAAAATAATAATCAAATAGAGCAACCTAAAAATACGCCTGTTGACTACCGAGATAAGCGCAAACCCCGATATCCTTGCCTTATCTGTGGTGATGATCACTACACGAAGGATTTTCCATGACGTGCCGAGGTTACTAAGTTCCTTCAGGGAGACCCAAAACCATCTACTCCAGTTGTCTTGTCCCAACCCTTCCCGGCTCAACAACAGGCTCAGTTGGTCATTCACGACCAACCATCCTCTTCTACGACATCATATGTTTTGATGTGTACTGGTGATTCTAAGCAAAACAACGTTGCACTCACGACTCGAGCCAAAGATTATTCTCCATCTAAGGAGAAGGTTGAAGATTTACCTCCTTCTTTGGTACAACCCTCTCCAGTGACTCCACCTACCAATGGTCCTCTTCATCTCGAACGACCGAGCCTCGACACAGTTCTGTGACCCCCCCCTAAGGGTGTCGTTAGGAAATCAGCTTTCAATCCTCATGCTCGTGTGGCCCAGAACTACAGCATTATTGAAGATCTAGCCCAGGCACCTTCAGCGATGTCAGCCCTTGAAGTCCTTCAGTCTTGTCCTACACAATGGAAGGCACTATTAAAATATATAGGTGGAATTGACCCCATGGATACAAATTTAATAGTCTTTGACTTGGATGATCACATTCCAAGTTTACCCCCTCAACTCGTGTTTCAAATCCAAGTTGTTGTCTCTGACAAGAACATTTGTCGAACTATTATCGATGAGGGTGCCTCGACGTGTGTTATGTCTCTTGCTTATTGGAAATCCATTGGCTCTCCTCCTTTGAATGAATCCCAAAACACTCTTACAGCCTTCAATGGCTCTGGTTTTAAGCCTTATGGTGTTCTCCCTTCGTTTCCTATCACGTTAGAAGGTAAAATGGTCCAAGTTGAAGTGGAAGTCTTCGATGCTCCCCTTGATTATAATCTTTTGCTTGGTCATAGCTGGATCGATTCCATCCGCGTTGTTGTGTCAACCCCTTTCCATGTAGTCTATTTCCCTCATCAAGGAAAGGTTATTACCATTGACCAACTTGCCTTCTTCAATTATGATACTCGTACTGGAAACATGTTGTTTATTGCTAAACCCCCACTGGGTTATGAGAATGTCGGTGTAGATCTTATAAAGGACTCTTCGTTAATGGGTACTTTCCCCATTCCACCGCCTGATGTTCCATGCCCGTCAGTTTCTTCTATCAACATTATTTCCACTGTGCCTCACGAACTTCCTGTGTCTTTTGACCCTTGGATAGTCCCTGAACCTGGAGATCACCTTCGTTTCGGCGACGCAATGCCATTAAGTCCAGTTGAATCTTCCTATCATGCCATTCAATCGGCAACACCTTCTACCCCCTCTCTTGATGAGTTGTCTCCCGATCATTTTCATGTTATTTTTCCCATTGACGAGATGATCATGTCCGTCATGGAGGACACCCCTTGGGACGATGGGCATCATCGTTCCATTCTCTTTTTGGAACAACACACTCTTGAGAATTACCAACGGATTTCGACTCCATCGACCATTGTTGTCATCTCGACGGTTCCCGGGACTTCACACGATGTGTTTGCTGAAGGGAAGTTAATATCTCACCCACGATTCCCATTGACATATACATAAAACCTGGGATTGTTGAAAATGTCCATATTGGAGCTTCGTGTTCATCGGACGAAATAGTCACCTATACGTCTATTTTCAAAGAATTTCGTGACATCTTTGCCTGGAGCTATGAATAGATGCCAGGTATCGACCCTGCAATTGTTGTACATCAAATTAAGACATATCCCGACGCTAAACCCGTCCGGCAATGCCTTCGTCCAGGTCACCCCCGTAAAGCGGCTGCTATCAAGCTCGAAGTTGAAAAACTTTTGAAAGCCGGATTTATTTATCCGGTGGCTCTTACATAATGGGTTTCCAATCCTGTCCCAATTGACAAGAAAGGCGGCAGTATTTGTGTATGTGTTGATTATAGGGATATTAACAAATCTTGTCCCAAGGACAACTTTCCTACCCCCTTCGTCGATCAGATTGTCGATGACTGTGCCGGCAGTGAAATCTTCTCCCTAATGGATGGTTTCTCCAGCTATAATCAAATTAACATTGCTCCCAAGGACCAACATAAGACTTCCTTTATTTGTCCTTGGGGTACTTTTGCCTATAGGAAACTCCCTTTCGGACTTAAGAATGCAGGCGCTACTTTTCAACGCGCTATGTCTTACGCTTTTCATGATATAAAGAATATCGTTCAACCCTATTTGGACGATTTACCAGCTCATTCTATGCGCCGAGTCGATCACCCTACTCACCTCCGAGCCATTTTCATTCACTGTCGATTCTATCGTATACGTTTAAATCCTCATAAGTGTGTTTTTTGCGTAGAATCTGGTCATCTTCTAGGTTTTATCGTTTCGTGTCAAGGGATTCAGGTGGATCCAATTAAGGTTGAGGCGATCCTTAATCTCCCTCCTCCTTCCACACTGCACCAGTTACAAAGTTTACAGGGGAAAGCAAACTTTCTTCATCTTTTTATCCCTAATTACACCGATATCACTCGTGGTTTTGCGCGGCTATTAAAGAAAGATTCAGAGTTCATCTGGGATATTGTTGCCAACAATTCTTTTGCAGCTTTGAAGTTGTCCCTAACACGAGCTCTGCTTCTCTTTCCTCCTGATTACAGTCGTGATTATTTCCTTTATCTTGCTACCTCGGAGTACACTATTGGCATGGTTCTCGTCCAAGAGGATGATGTGCATGATGAACATGTTGTTTACTACTTGAGTCGAAGTCTCACACCCACTGAAATCAAGTATCAACATGTCGAAAAACTGGCCTTGGCTACCGTTCAAGCCGTTCAACACTTCCGGCACTATATCCTCTCACGGAAAACTACGGTGATTTCTCATTGCAACATATTTTGACACGTCAATTGCTTGGGGGCAAATACTCCAAATGGATTGTCATACTCCAGGAGTTTGACTTGGAATTTGATCACGCCAAGTCCAATAAATCCTTAGTTTTTGCTGAGTTGATATGTGATTTTCCTCACTCTGCCACGGAAAATGTAGCAGTAGATTCATTACCCGATGAATATATTTTCCTTATTAGCACTGATGATCTTTGGTATGGGGATATCATTATATATCTCCAAACCCAGACTTTCCGACCTGGTTTGTCTAGTACTGAATGACGTCGTATCCGCTATCAAGCCCGTCAATACATTATCCTTGGGGATACTCTTTACTGTCGGGGAATTGACTCTGTTTTTCGATGTTGTCTCACGTTCGACGAAGCCGAGAAAGCTCTGAATGAATGCCATTCTGGATCATGTGGTGGTCATATGTATGGGTATGCTACTGCCTAGAAGATCTTACGCGCAGGATATTTTTGGCCATCTTTGTTTAACGACTGTATTACTTTTGTTCAGAAATGCCATGCCTGCCACACCTACAATTAGAAAATTCGGTCACATCCTGCTCCTCTTCATCCTGTGGTCTTAGTTGGTCCTTTTTCGAAATGGGGCATCAATTTCATGACATGTCACCCTCACTCGGCCGGGGGGCATGGTTACATCATTGTAGCAATTGATTATTTTACGAAATGGGCCGAGGCGATGCCGACCTTTGATAATACTGGAAATACTGTAGACTTATTTCTTTTCAATCACGTCATAGCTCATTTTGGTGTTCCCCAAGCTATTGTCACTAATAACGGTATCCATTTTAGGAATTTTATGATGTCTGAACTTACGAAGAAGTTGGGTCTTCGTCATGATAAATCAACGCCCTATTATCCACAAGCTAATGTCCAGGTCGAAGCGATCAACAAAGTTCTCATAACTATGCTTCGACAGATGATAGGAATTCATAAAACAAGTTGGCACACAATGTTGTTTTCGGAATTGTGGGTGTACCAGACATATGTTAAATCCTCTACTGGGTTTACGCCTTTTCGGTTAGTCTATGGTGTGGAAGCCATTCTTCCTATAGAATGCGAGATACCCTCTCTGAAGCTATCTTTCGAACTCCTACCCAACACTTCTGCTAAAGAAGAATGTCTATTGTATCTTATGTGATTAGACGAAACTGGACATGATGGCACCCTAATAATAGAATCCCAGAAGAAACATGTCAAGGCCCAATACGACAAGCATGTCAAGCCTCGCATTTTTTCCGAAGGTGATCTTATTCTTCTTTATGAACAGGATCGAGATGTGTTAGGAGCTGGGAAATTCAAACCCATGTGGCGAGGTCCTTATATTATTCACTGAGTTTTGGAAAAGGGATCATATGAGTTGGTTGATTATGACGGTATCCCTTTGAGTGAACCCAGGAATGGGTTGTACTTGAAGAAGTACTATGCATAAATCATCTATGCACAAGTACTTGTATTTTAATGTATCATACTTTGTGTGGGTTACTATAGTTTGCTTTGGTCGTTATCTGGTCTCTTCCCTTATGTGACGTTGTGATTGATTTCTAGATGTCAGAGTCTTCACTACCTTATATTGGCTTCGTTGATGGTGCTAGCCGTAGTAATCAGAACCTTGCTTCCCATGCATGGGCAATCTATACCCCAACAAACGAACTTGTATCTTTACGAGGTGTGTGCCTCGGCCGTGCAAACAAAAATATTGCAGAGTATAGCACCGTCATTGAGTTATTGGTTGATGTTATCTCACTCGGAATTCGTCATTTGGTTGTGCGACTTTATTCGCAATTGATAGTACTACAGTTAAGTAATGTCTACTCTATTCGAAGTCCTACTTTGTTACGGGTGTATTTGCGAATTCACCTCTTGGAACGTTATTTTGATTATATTGAATATCAACATATTCCTAGATGTCTAAATACGTTAACAGATGCATTGGATAATTATGTATTGGACATAAATTTGAATCATTTATAAGTCATACACAACAAAATTCACACAATGTAAAGTAAACCAGTAGAATCTGTCTGTATATATAACGATCAAAAGAGTTTTTACAAAAGGTTTGTCCGAAGACCAAATCCTCAAAAATTGAAGCTCATAGCTTCTACAAAGTGACATCATGGATAATGTTCACGGTAACACACGACTGCCCTAGCAACCCTATGGAGAATTCGACTCATAGATGTTGATACCCCTACAGTGTGACGTTGATCGCGTCGTGGAACCTCTTCCAGAGTCATATCTGGAATGTCTGCTGTCAGACCCTCTAAATTCTATTCCACCACCTAATAATCCTCAACATACTATGGTTCTACTACTACTAACTCTCCTCGCCTCTGGATAAGAGAAGTGCCAGGAGGTCTATACAGTCCAACATCTGTGTTATCAACAAACAATTTTGTTTTAGTCTTTGGATGAACATATAAAACAAAAACATTTGAATATGATAAAAATTCAAAAACATTTAAAAAGAGAAAATGTGTGTTCTTCTTACAAAGGTCACCCCACTGAGCATCCTCAGGTAATACCAAATCTGGATCTCCTCGGAAATCCAGCCCAGAATAAGCATAGTCATCAACCATCAACATATGTGGTTGAAGCCAATCAAAGAAAGTATCATCATATCTGATAATCGGTCTTGCTACGTGTCAGGCCATGAGACGACACCATCTTAGCATACGTGGATCCCTGGGAGCTGGTAAATTTCACTCCACCTTTAGCCTTAGTAATGGGACCCGCTCTAGGAAGAAGGATACCAGCAAAGATCCATACCCGAATTGCTTCAGGTCACCCTGCCTACATTTGGTTAATTGATTTTTTATGCTGCGAAGTACAACATCTGCCCAGTTGAACACTCGAGGCTCAGTACACTCAATAGCGTATTGGAAATAGATTTGTAATGCCATATGAGGAGAAGAACTCCCAGCCATCTGAGCTATAGTGAAAAGGATAGTGCGAAGGGTCAAGTCTCGTACCCCCCAGATAGCCACTTTTCCTTTCTTTCTCTCTACCTCAGGTACGCAGTGTAGATTGTAGTACTCACTCATCTTTAGCCAACCTCCTCTACTACCTGTTAGGCTAACATAGTACCCCCGTCGGGACAATCCGGTCAAAACGTAAATGTCCTCAATGTCTAAGGACAGTGTGTGGACCCCCACACGAAACACCTGTTGATCTGAGTCCCACATACAGACCAAGTACTCTAGTAGTCTGACTTGGGCCCTCATGCCCGGGATGCGAAAGTATTTCAAGAGCCCACAATATCTCAATGCAGCTATGGTAGGAGGATGATTCTCAGCCATTGCATTATCCTCTTCATGTTCCCTTTCACACCACTCAAGCACCATGTTGCTGGTCAATTACCTGCATAAGGAACATAACAAGAGGATTAATAACTTTTTTCATGATATGGATATTTTTCTTTGGCTAAAAATTTAAAAACATTTTGGGCTTTGCGGTACTCGAAGGTGCCCCATTTTCACAGTGTGAGAACCTCGCAGGTGGCTTAAGTCTCACCTGCGAGAATGCATCATTCTCGCAAGCCCCGTATGGCCTGCCTGCGAGAATGCCAACGTGCATGTAGGGCTTGAAAAAACAAGTTAAAACTAAACATTTAACCAATGAAATCACAAAATTCAACCATGAAAATGTCAAGGACGAAGAGCTTACCTTAATGTTGCAGATGGATCATTGAATGGTCTCTCGTAGCTCTTGCAAATTGACGCTAAACTTGGAGGGTAAAAAAGGGGTTTTTTGAGCTCAATAGTGAAAATGTCAAATGGTGTGGTAAAAAAGAGTATTTACTCATTTTATTTACTTTTACTATATCATTTTGGGTTTTTTATGCTTATTTATCGACTAACCCCTAATCACTAATGTCATGTTGAATGTAATTGTTGCAGATGTGATGAATTTGATGATTCAATTCAGGGTTACGAACATATTTTTCTTTGTTATAGCGTGTTTTTGATTGTTTTTTATGGTTTTTACATAAAATCTCGAGCATCGTTTTTGTCCATTCTTACGCTCATAAATACATGAGAACGTGATCGAGCATACTTTTATCACTTTTTCGGGCTCAACAAGGTTATACGAAAAAGGAACCCTCTTGGAGTCCTCTTTAATCTCTTTTCAGACTCTCTAAACATGAAAAGATCGTCGAGCGACCTTGCTATTTTCACGCTCGATAAATTATTTGAAGTAAGCGTCTGGCGAGCGATAATTTATCTCTTTTTCGGTCTCATCCA
>JZKD02S1755546.1:1109989-1128984 GCA_000966675.3 Picea glauca
ACTCCTTCTTAGGGTTTGTTAAACATACTCCGAGGGACTCATCTAAAGGATGAGCTTACATCAACAAGCATATGTTATCCTCCTCAATCTTGCGTAAAAATAAAGAGGTACTCGCTAGAAATGGTGGGGGAAAATTTGGGAAAGGGATATGTTTTCATTTTCGTATTGATTGGCAGTAAGTGTCACTCTTGAACATGATACCCCCTATTCATCATTTGAAGCCAGTTTGGGAAATCCATTTGTCTCTCATTCGATTGATTCCAAGTTCATTCCCTGTGTCATCTTTTAGTCAATGCTACCAAATCATTGGTCGTGTCGTTCATATGTTCAAGAGAAATCCATTTAAAACCTATATTGAGTCAGCAATCTGCAGTTATCCATTCTTTCTATGTCGGCCTTCCCTGTGTCCGATCCAATTCACATCATACTCTGTTTCACCTTCAAAATATGTTACTCATTTCATGTCATTGATGGGGGATACATCAAGGCCCTCCTGTGACGAGTTTTGTTTCGTCGACTTCAACTCATTATCTGGAATCAAGACTTAGAAATTATTTGGTACCTTGGAGCTTGCATGCCTCAATGAGAGGTTTCCTCACTTTCAACAGTGGGTTTACATCATTGACCTCTGATCGAAAGATTCCATCGGATGTTCGACTTCAACTCATTTATTCACACTCGATGGATTGTACTATGGTACCTTGGGAGTCATTGACATCAATGGTGATTTCCCTCGCACTTGTTAGCGGTTTCATCAATGACCGGTAATCAAGTGGTTCCTACCATGTTCGACTTCAACATCTGTAATCACATGGTTAGATTCATACTTTGGGCGACGAGATTGAAGACCCTAGATATCATCTTTGCGATCCAAGTTGCGATGGAGTATGTATAATTTGCGACACATAGATCCACTGTGTATGTTTCGTGGCTATGTCATCTTGATTTGAAATTTCTCGCATAGATCCACAGTGTATTCCGATGGCTATGCTATATTTTGACAGCATGGATCCACAGTGTATGATTAGTGGCCATGACCCAGGTCTATATTGTCATCAGTCTGTGATCTAAGTATGGGAATGCCTACCTCAAAATTGGTATATATGATATTATGCAGATGCTTGGTTGTTCGCAGGTTTCTGATTAAATGTGCTCCTGGTTCTCGACACACCCATGTAGCTTACAAAGTCTATAGGCTGTCACTAGTTCCAACCTCATACTTTGGGGGGCATTCTGTTACCCATGATTTTGGTTATCATGATGATTTACTAATGATGGTATAATCAGGCTCTTCATTAGAACTTTCTCCTGAGAAAAAGTTACTTTCATCTCTTCCAGAAAACTCATTTTTGGAGACTGTTCGCAGGCTACTAGTATATTTCCCTACAAGAATGCATGATTCTCACAGGCTGCCTTAAGCCAGGGTGCGAGAAGTTCACACTGTGTTGAAATGATAGGGTGCTAACTCTTTCTAAAGAAAGGAAAAAGATGAATTCTCGATGCTTCTAGAAGGGAATCTTTTAGAAGGATGAGATAACATTTGAATGGTTATCCTAGTACTGGATTCCCTGATATTTTAGGATCATTCTTATCCAAGTAACTAATTCATTCTCTCCTATATATTGAGGGAATTCTCATGGAAAGGGTTAAGCAAACAATGTTAAGCAATATTCATTGGATAATTAGTGGAAGAATTGTGTGAAGGATTGAAGCTTGAACAACAGGCTAGGAAACTCCAACAGAGACATCATAAGGGTTTTGATCTTCTTCATGCAGGTGAGAAAGTGTGTGTGTCAGAGCCAAGGGCCATCGAAAGGAAGTTTGCAACATCAAGGATCAGGTTGTAATATTTACTTTCCATCAATATGATACAGTAATATGTCCCTTTCCCATAAAGCTATTTCCACTTTATTGTATAACTCCTTGATCATATACATAGATTGACTATTGAATAGATTGTGATTTCTTCACTTTGGTTGGTTTGTGTTGTCTTGGTCTTTACTGCTCGAGAGCGCTGGAGCGAAGTAGGAGTAACAAAGACCATAAGAAGCGATAATAAGGTATGTTCTTTATTCTTGCCTCCTATTTAATTCAATGGTCAAAATCTAGTGAAAGAGTCATGTTTTGTCTTTCTTTGTTCTAGATCCAGGTGGATCTAGGGAGATCAGTTTTTGTCTACACTTACGGATTTATCCAGTAACAGACAGGGCCGAGTTGTGGACAAATATTGTGACTTGTGAGCATACCTAGGCACACTCCTTGAGAATTTCAAACAAAGAGTTCTAAAGGTGAACCAAGCACTTGAGGAAGGAATATGAATGTACGAATGTCATAGAACTTGTCGCAAGCGTGATCGTAGTAGTAACCATAGAGTTGATAGAATAATTTTGAAGAATTATTGAGATGAACTCTTGGTTGCCTCGGATGTACCCTTCACAAGTAAAGTGAAGATACTTGGAGGGCCATCCATGGTTGATGGTAGTTAAGGATTGACTTGTTATATTGGAGAGGACTATCGAGAAGATGATAGTTTCATTGTTCCAGCATGGTGAGAAGGTTGATCAAATGGAGACTAATATGGGAAAGATGAAGCATGGGTTTTATGGAGTCGCTTGGGAGTTCCAATCAACTGCAGATGTGATGACCAACACCTTGACCAACAACATTTAGGATAAAATCAATGCAATGAAGAATGCACTTGTCACAGTCACACAAAGGCTAAAGGACTAAGATGACACCATCAAACTGTTGAAATGAGATTCATCTAATAGAAAGAGATCTATTCTTATGTTGATGAGGATCAAGATAAAGGAACATGATCCTTATTATGGAAATCACAATGATAAGTTACGTAGAAACTTTTGTTGGGACATTGAGAAATACTTGGAGCATTTGAACGCAAGTTTGGACGAATCCAAGGTGAACATTGTGGTGATGTTCTTGATAGGGAGAACTAAGTAATGGTGGAGGAACCGAGTGGAAGACATAGAAACAAGGAGAATCATTGTGAAGATTGAAAACCTTGCAGAGATGAAGGAATCCTTGAAGGCTCAGTTTGGTCAGGGGACCCAGTGATGGATCACAAGGAAAGAGTTGTTGGCTCTCAAGCACACTAGAAAGATCCATGCCTACATAAAGGAGTTCATGGGGCTCATGTTGGAGATCAAAGACATGTTAGAAGAAGATATAATTTTCCAATTCATGAATGGTATGTAATTGTGGGAACGAAGTGAGATACGATAGAAAAACATGTAGACACGTGTGGCAATGATCATTGTAGCGGACAAACTTTTGAAATTTTGGGGTGAACCCAAGAAAGGTCCTAGGAATAGTGAGGATTCCCAAGGTGATAAGTATAAAAAAAGGAAGAGGAAGAAGAAGGATAAGGTAAATATGAATACATCCAAGGGAACCAAAGACAATGCCAAGAAAACAGAGATAGTGAAAGAAAATAAGTCGATTTTGTAATGGATTTTTTCCAAGGAGCACTATACAAAGAATTGTACCTTGAAATAGAAGTTGAATTCTTTGAAGAAGGCACTCAACCCATCTGTTGGAGTATTGTAGGTCTTAAAATTTGTCTTGGAAGGTGAATCCATGGAGATCCAAGAGAAATATGAAACGAAACTTCACTATGTGCAGGATGAACTCAATGGGAAGTCAATGTTAGCCATGGTGGATAGTGGGGTGACTAAAACATTCTTGAGGGAATACATGGTGCAAAGGCTTGGGTTGTAGCATGAACCAATGTATACAAACTTCAAGAGACTCAAACCAGGTGTAGAGAGGTTCATTGGTGTGGCCAAGGACATCTCATTGAAGATTGGTGACTGGTGAGGAATGAGTTTCACCATTGTTCCTATGGATGATTTTGAAGTTGTGTTGGGATAGGAGTTCATGAGGAAGTAAATGGTAGAACTGGTTCCTCACATGAATAGTTTTTCCATTTTATCAAGACAGACTCCATGTTTAATTTCTACCATAAGGAGGAAGGAAGGAGGCAAACAAATGTCTTCCCTACAAATGGTTGTTGCGAAAAAATAGAGCAAGCAACCTTGTGGAAACGAACTTGGATGATGTGGGGTGATGGTTAGATAGTCTAATGTACAGGCCGAAACAAATTTCATGTCAATGGAACAAAGGTTTTCCAATTTTTAAAATATATTTGGATATATGGATAAGATAGTGGATGGATTGGTTGATTTCTATTTGAATGTTGATGAGTGGCAGAAAAGATTAGAGGAAGTCCCAAAGATGAGGATGTCGAAGTAGTTCGTTGAATATGAGAAGAAACCATCCATGGACCAAGAGGACATGGGGGTGACACAACAACCTTAGTGGAAGAGAACCAAGGAATATGTTGATTCCTCCTCTAGTGAACTTGTACATGGTGAATGGTTGTATGACTCTAAGCTAGAATGACTCAAGTAGGAGTGTGAAGGAAAGATTGGTTTGAGTGTACCACTTCTTATGTACATAAAGTATAAGTGTGGTGACAATTCATCAATTGAATTGGGACTTATTGGATATGAGGGAGATGACCTAACCATCCATACCCCTTCACCTTCAAACTAGATAGTGGCAAGTTGGCTCATTGTCTCGGTGGGAGGCATCAAGGCCAATGGGGTGCCTTGAGGAGGTGCCTAGGTGAAAATTGATGAGAACACAGTGGGTGTCTTGATAGATTAGATAAAATGAAGAGTTGTGTATGTGATGATTTTACAGACAGACAGGGTGTTTGAATGTGAAGATGTGACTTATTGGGACAAAGGAACAATGATTGGACTAGCTACCCAATCAACCGAAGTCACAAGGGGATCCAATGCAATGAAGCATGGGAATAAAAAATAAAGTATAGAAGAAACAACAAGTCAAAGAGAAGTGACACTTCGTCAGTGCATGTAACTTCCTAAGGGGAGTTTCCTTGACGACAAAAGTTGATGATACCACGGTCGTTGAGAAGTGATGAGATCCATAGATGGGGGAGATATGTCATGGAAATCAATGAATGTTGTATAAGAAATAAATCGATGGATGTCATGGAAATCAATGGATGCAAGGTCTTCCACAACACCCACCAAGTGTGTGCACTCCTTGGGAGGATTCAATGACGGAAGGGATGAAGAGGACAAGGAAGAAGTGATCAGTTGGGAAAATAAAGATGTTTGGGTGTGAGTAGGAGAACCTTAGGTGCATGATGGTGACGTGTGAAACCAAGGGAGCACACACCTTACTTATTTTAAAATGATTGATGGAGATTTCGGTTACACTTGGGCAAGGGTGGAACAATTGGGTGCATACCTAAGGAGTGGAACCGCCAACCCTCAACAACATGGGTGCACTAGAGAGGTTGTATGAACCCATTGAAACACACATGAGGAGTCACGACGATAAGAATGAGAAAGAAAAAAATTACAATGGAACACACCCAAGGATGGGGTGTGCCAGTCTAAGATGTTAGCACTCTGTAAATTTTGTTCGACTAATAGACAAATGATAGAGGTAATTGTTTCAACCTACATTAGAGTTGGGCACTAGCCTTCTCAACTCAGAGAGGGCTCTCTTATGTCAGTTGATATATATTTGGCAATCAATGGCTAGATTTAGATTGTTTTGGGGTTTTTTATAAATTTGTTGGCAAGGAAGGGCAGGGACACTTAGGGCTATGGAGTTGAAATTCTGAAAGTGAATGAAAACAATGAGTGGCCGGTAGAAATATCTAGAGGATAAAGGCTAAATGAGGCAATGAATCTGAGTTATAAATTGAATTTGAGCAGGGTGCAGGACGAACAAAAAAACAAATAACTGTATCATAGCATTACGTAAATGAATTTTGAATTAGATAGGAAGAAAATTACACAGTTTAAATTGCTTAAGACGAGAGCATCATAAGATGAATTCAAGGCCTTTAACTCTCCAATTTAAATAGAATAAAATGTAAATTGAATTAAAGAACATGGAAAATACATACTATGAAAGAAGACAAAACTCATATCACCACCATTAGAATCTTTTCATAGAGACTTCAAAAGCTTCTTCATATGTATTCAATTCAGCTCCAGAAAATTACAATTGAGTTCAGAAACAACTAAAAGGTTCCCTTTCACTTATATTAACACTAATACATTCAGAACCTCTATCATTTATACAATTTTGAGATCCTTTCAATTAGAAACCAATTACAATAGTTGAACTGAAACGTTTCAGCTTCTTCCCCAAAATAGAAATAGTTACAAATAGAACATGACACGTTTAACTGATCTCCTATTTTTCAGGAGAAATAATAGGCTTCAAAATGCCACCTGCAATTATCAAACCGTAATATCTATGTAAAATATGAGAATGGTTTTTCTATCTAAGCTCATTATAAAGAAAAACCTCTCTCAGTTTCTTGAAATTAATCTCCAGCTGGCCAAAATATGTGTCACAAAAATATGTCTCGAACAAGAAACCATAACAGAAAAATATGGCTCCAAGATTCCCTCGAATATCCCAATCCATGACACATGTGTGAAAAATGAAAAAGCTTAATATTCTAGGGTTTTTTCTTGACAATAACCTCCTTTGAATTTTGAAAACTCATTTTGGTTCATCCATAAATTGTTCTGTAAGTCTCAACAACTGCGGAAACTAACTGCCACATCCTCTTTGAAATGTCAGTTGTGCTTTTTCCAAATCTAATTTTATTTATCCATATTGTCCTTAAATATTTGGGAATAATATATTTGAATAAAAATAATTCCCAAATATTTTTTATCCTTTAAAGTTAAATTTCCATAATTTAATTCATGGTCACCATTTTGAAAAACCATTTATTGCATTTACTGGTTTGTTTCCCATGGTTTTGAAAACCATGTCTTGTTTACCATCTTTGGTAAAATACTTTTGATCTTCTTCTTTTACTTATGTAAAACCTTTGGATAAAGAATTATCCAAGTCTTCCTGTCATGTGCATCTTCTTCTTTTCCATGGAACTAAACATTAATCTCTTTAATTTGTAAAACTTAAATTTTACCTTGTAAAACCTTTTCACTATGAGGAAGAATCTCATTTATTGGAAATTTTGTAATTATTATTGAAATGCATTCCTGGAAAATATGCCTCACATAAAGTATATGATAAATGGTTTCATTTATTATATCGGGCTTAGGCTCAAGTGGTTTAATCCACACTACTTTTACCCCTACTATTCACCATGTAAGGACACGTCTTCCCAACCAAAAACCAGGCCCGCCTTCACATAATTAACCTCCATGTTAATTCTATGCACGATATGTCTGTGTGCCCTCCATCCACCCTTCATCCACCCTTTGAATTTTCCACATTATAAATTGAGATTCGTGCCAAAGATTTGACGTGATGCCATAAATTAAATATTGGATTAAATATTAATATAAATATTTTAATATAAAAATATTTATATTAATAATAATAAACCTTTTTTCTATTTTCTAAGGACTTTGGGCATGTGAGGCTTAACACATGAATTTGTGGATAGGATAAGGGTGCTTAATAAAAGGAATATTTTTTATTTTCAACGGGAATATGAAAAAAAGGGTAAAAATGAATGAAGTGATGGAACTAAGGGATTTAGATAAGCATTAAGGCTAGGTATAGGTTTGGGATGTTTTCCAAATTTTTTACTCATGGAGAACATGACTATTTTGGATGATTATTTGAGTAAAGGATTTAGGTGATGGGAGCTTGATGGAGTTAGTGAAAAAAAATTAAAATCTAAGTGGAAAGATAGCACAAGGACAAGATGATTTGGGAAAAATTAATGCAAATTAGCATGTGATAACATAGGCTCCAAATGGGGATGTTATCCTCTGAGTGAGGTAGAAAATAACTTGTAGACCCAGTGCCTGATCCATTGGGCTTCTCCCAAAACTTTTGTGTGTACCCTGCTCTGACCTGTCACCAGTGTCTGTTGAAAACCAAACTCCGCACACTACTCTCAACTGGATACTGAACGTTGAATACACCACTAAAATCTGACTATACACACTACTGAAAATCCAAACTGAAAATTGCTTGACCAACAATCGTATTCACACACTCCTACCTACCCTAACTGCTGAAATGAATTGCCAATCAAGTGAAATCATAATGCCAATGCAACCATGAAAGAATTTTATCCACTATTTGTTTTCTTTGCACTTGCTTGATCCAAATCATTTTTACTGATAATTCATTCAAAAATTCATCCATAAATCCAAATCTCAAAAAATTAAAAAAAAATTGGATTGTTTACTACCTCCAACAAAACTACAAATGTATATTCTAAAACATGCACAAAACAACAATCATGTTTCACCCCTTCCACTGCATTCTTGTTTTCATGTGATTTAACCTGTTGATTGCCACCAAGAGGCTGAAAACTATGCTGAGACTACTGGAAATAAAAATATTTTGAATTAAAAGACAGTGTTGGCCGAAATAAAACCCCTGGTGGAAATAAATCCATATTTAAGACGGACATTGGTTGACCATCATCTTTATTTCCAAGATGGTAGTTGAGCACGGGTTTCCAAATATGAATTGAAATAACCTTCCATGTAATCAGCAACATGGTCATTAAATGTATGAGAAGGTTGTTGGTCTTCCTCACTAATAATGTTATTTTCTCATGTAAAACAGTGTCATTGTGAATGCAGTGAGACTTCCCTGCTTCCTCTGTTATCTCATGATTTTCTTTCAACAATTCAAAGAAAGAAAAACATAATGGAAGATAGTTTTAATTTGCAAGTCCACTACTCTCTTCATATTCAACATAATGCCTGGAGGATTTCTGATTTGAAACAATATAAACATTTTGTTTCAGCAATTTGAAAGAAGCAAAACACAATGGCAAGGTTCTTTCACCTGATTCAAAACCTTCTTCATTTTCTTCACTGTTGTCATATGCACATTTTTCAATTTCTTTGGATTGTTGAACAGGCTCATTTTCGGATCCATCTTCAACCAATGGTTGCAATTGTTTATTGACAAGACCTTCTCCATAACAAGTAAGAGGGTCATCAAACACATGAGAAGATTGTTGCAATTTCTTGTCAGTTTTTTTCAGTGAATCAGTGTGATTTGGCATCACCACACATTCCTTTGCTTTAATGATGATCTGAATTTTCTTTTAACAATTTAAATGAAGAAAATCATAAAGGTAAAGAATTCCCTTCAACTGATTCAGTAATTTCTTATTTGTAATTGTGATATGTAGGCTGATTGATCTCATTACACTACTAAAAAGGAACATTTTCAGATAAAGAGCATGCAACTAGTTGTTGTAGGAAGTCAACATCACAATCATCATCATATTCATCATATATAGACAAATCAACAACGTCTGCAATTTCATCTAACAAGAAAAAACTTGGAACATCAACCTTCTCTTCAACAAGATGATTTGAAAATTCATCTTCTTGACTGTCTACAAATGAATACATAAAACAATCAGCCCCTTCCTATCATGGGATGGATCAGAAGCTAAATCAACACCTCCTCTTTCAACAAGTGGAATACAATTTTTTGCAAAATCATTGGCATTAAAAACTTCAAGTGGGCATATGATATTATTAACTCTCTGCTCAAGATTCAAATTAACTATTTTCTGTTCATATTCATTTTCATGTTCTTTAGCATCTAACTCCTCATTTCTAATCTGTTTACATGCTTGGATATTGTGTTGAATCTCCCGAGCATCATTAAACATTTGTTGTAATGACTTAGGTATTCTTTCCATCAGGAGGAAAGACAAATATGGATGAAGAGTTGTTGTATAATGGAGAAAGGAAGCAACTTCAATGGGTTGAATTTCTTTGGGAAAATTGTAATAAATACTGAAAAACCACCTGCTAAATGTAGAAATAGTTTCATTGCTCTGCCTTGTCAAGGCATAGAAATATGTAAGATGTAGATCCAAACATTTCTTCTTGCCCCAAAAATTCAAAAATACATTCTTCAATTCCTCCCATGAGCTAATCGTCTCTGGATTGAGAGAAGGCCCTCATACAAACATCATCGTGATCAATCTCAAACAAATCTATAAAATGTTCAAAATCTTGGATGTGTTTTTTAGCTATGATGGCACCAGCTTCTCCATCAAACACAGGTAGGTACTTATAGTGCTTTGGAGGAAAATCATGAAGGATGTGAGGTAATTTTAAGGGTTTGTATCTATGATGAATCTTGGAGGGTGTTCGATCAAGTACAAGAGGTGAAATATTAGCCTTGGTTTAATGAGGCTCATCAACTTGGTTATGGTCATCACATGGCTCAGATGGAAAATTTTGATCAAAATCAGTGATACACTAAGGAGATATATGTACAAATTTAGGAGGAGAATATACAATTACAAGACTCTCATGATCATCATTTGAATGCAGTAGGTGAAGAAAAAAGTGTTTAGCATGTTTAGGAAAGGACAACAGGTAATTAATAACAAAAAATATTATGTCTTGGAAAGAACTCAACTTTAGGTACTTGTTTTCTCCCATGATTTCCGTTCATACCTATGTCAAGGGATATCATCTTCCAGTGGAGCCTCTGAATCAAATTTGAAGCTTGAGTGGAGTCGCCAATAAAATCTTCAGGCTACTAAGTCTTTGAACAATGGATTCGCCATACAAATTTGGAATTCTAGATTCTTGAAAATGGAGTCGCCAAGTGAATGATGTACAACCTTTTTGTGTCTAAATATTTTTCACCATTAGTACTCAGATCTAAACTTTCTCGTTTCTCCTAGGGAATATTTCACCTTCGCTCCTCGGCAACGGTGTCAGGATGTTAGCACTCTATAAATTTTGTCTGGATGATAGACAAACGACAGAGGTAACTATTTCAACCTACTTTAGAGCTGGGCACTAGCCTTCTCAACTCAGAGAGGGATCTCTCGTGTCACTTGATATATCTTTGGCAATCAAAGGTTAGATTCAGATTGTTTTGGGGTTTTTTATAAATTTGTTGGCAAGGAAGGGGAGGGACACTTAGGGCTATGGAGTCAAAATTATGAAAGTGAATAAAAACAATGACTGGCCGGAAGAACTCTCCATACGATAAAGGCTAAATGAGGCAATGAATTTGATTTATAAACTAAATTTGAGCAGGGTGTAGGAGGAACAAGAAAACAAATAACTTCATCAAAGAATTATGGAAATGAATTCTGAATTAACTAGGAAGAACATTACACAGCTTAAATTTCTTAAGACGAGAGCATCATAAGATGAATTATGGGCCTTTAACTCTCCAATTTAAACATAATAAAATGTAAATGGAATTAAAGAACATGGGAAATATATACAATGAAAGGAGACAAAACTCATATCACCACCATTAGAATCTTTTCATAGAGACTTAAAAAGCTTTTGCATATGTATTCAATTCATCTCTAGAAAATTACAATTGAGTTCAGAAACAACTAAAAGGTGCCCTTGCACTTCTTCCAACAGTAATACATTCAGAACCTCTATCATTTATACAATTTTGAGTTCCTTTCAATTAGAAACCGATTATAATAGCTGAACTGAAACGTTTCAACTTCTTCCCCAAAATAGAAATAGTTACAAATAGAACATGACACATTTAACTAATCTTCTATTTTTCAGGAAAACATATAGGCTTCAAAACGCCACTTGTAATTATCAAACCATAACAACTGTGTAAAATATGAGAATGGTTTTTGTAGATAAACTCGTTATGAAGAAAAACCTCTCTCAGTTTCTTGAAATTCATCTCCAACTGGCCAGAATATGTGTCACAAAAACACGTCTCGAACATGAAATCATAACAGAAAAATATGGCTCCAAGATTCCCTCGAATATCCCAATCCATGATACCTGTGTCAAAAATGAACAAGTTTAATGTTCTAGGGTTCGTGCTTGACAATAACCTCCTTTGAATTTTTAAAATTCATTCTGGTTCATCCGGAAATCGTCCTGTAAGTCTCAACTGCTGTGGAAACTGACTGTCACATCCTCTTTGAAATGTCACTTGGGATTTTTCCAAATCTAATTTTATTTATCCATATTTTCCTTAAATATTTGGGAATAATATATTTGAATAAAAATAATTCCCAAATATTACTTTTCCTTTAAAATTAAATTTCCATAATTTAATTCATGCCCATGGTTTTGAAAAAACATTTATTGCTTGCTTTCTATGGTTTTGAAAACCATGTCTTGTTTTTCCCAATGTACCATTTCACTGTAAAAAACATTTATTGTTACCATTTAACTGTGAAAAACATTTATTGGTTTGTTTCCCATGGTTTTGAAAACCATGTCTTGTTTACCATGTTTGGTAAAATACTTTTGAACTTCTTCTTTTACTTCTGTAAAACCTTTGGATAAAGAATTATTCAAGTCTTCCTTTCACGTGCATCTTCCCTTTTAATTATTTTCCATGGAACTAAACATTAATATATTTAATTTGTAAAACTTAAATTTTACCTCTATAAAACCTTTTCACCGTGAGGGAGAATCTCATTTATTGGAAATTCCATAATTATTATTGAAATTATTTCGAAAATATGTCACACATAAACTATATGATAAATGGTTTCATTTATTATATCAAGCTTCGACTGGAATGGTTTAATCCACGCTACTTTTACCCCTAATATTCACCACGTAAGGACACATCTCCCCAACCAAAAACCATTGGTTTATATATCGGCCCACCTTCACATAATTAACCTTTGCGTTAATTCTATGCCCTATATGTAAGTGCACCCTCCATCCACCCTTTGACTTTTCCACATTATAAATTGAGATCCGTGCCCATGATTTGACATGATTCCATAAATTAAATATTGGATCAAATATTAATATAAATATTTATATTAATAATAATAAACCCTTTTTCTATTTTCTAAGGACTTTGGGCATATGAGGCTCAACACATGACTTTGTGGATAGGATAAGGGTGCTTAATAAAAGGAATATTTTTTATTTTCAACGGGAATATGAAAACAAGGGTAAAAATGATTAAAGTGATGGAACTAAGGGATTTAGATAAGCATTAAGGCTAGGTATAGATTTGGGATATTTGAAAAATGTTTTACTCATGGAGGATAGGACTATTTTGGATGATCGGTTGAGTGAAGGATTTAGGTGATGGGAGCTTGACAGCGCTGGTGAAAAAGTTTTAAAATCTAAGTGGAAAGATAGCACAAGGATAAGATTCTTTGGGAAAAATTAATGCAAATTAGCATGTGATAACATAAGAGACAAACGGTTGATGGGTGTGTGGGATTGGATGGGTGCATTGGGTCCACAGAGGGGGCACTACGAGTTGTATGAGTGTGATTTCATGAAGGGGCGTGACAAATCCAAGATACATGATGTTTCATACAAGTGACCCTTGGAGTTCATCTAAAAGAAAGGGTACATAACCAAAGGAAGGATAGATCATTTTGGGAAAGATATTTGGAGAGAAAGTGTGAGAAAATTATAAGGAAATGAACTGAGGTAAATTTTCCAAGGTGAAAGACAAGTAGCCAAGATTTGGACACTTTGGGAGGTTTTGAGGAAGTATAGAAATGTAGGTATGTGGAGCCATGTGTGATGCAATACTGAAATCCATGTTGGCTTGTTGAAATTCTATGGAAACAAAGGGACAACATGTATGTGGTTATGGGCATGTCTGAGGTGCACTACAGGTGGTTGTAGAGATAGTTACAATAGAGAGTCTTGGTGGAACGAATATGTTTTTGAGTGTCTTGGTGAGGTGAGGCGAGTTGTGTGACTTTTCCAAATTCATAAACCAAGCCAATCATGCTCATATTGTAATAATTTCTCAATAACAAAGACTTAGTTTGTTGTTGGGAACAGTTTGTGTTGCCCACACTATATCTATGTTTTTCTTCGTTTGTTCCACAGTTGTTCTCTTATATTCTCATGTTCATGGATGTATGTTTTTTTAAGACTAAGTGTTATCACCAAAAAATTCCTCATAGCAATACAGATAATGGATGACGAAAAAATCAATACAGATACAACATACTTCCAATATTTACAGAACCAATTATAAGAAAGGTGACCAAAACTATGAAAAAAACCCATAAAGTTGTGTGTACTTCCAACAAATTCCATGCACACACATCTACGCAAGAAAAAACATCTCCAAATGCGCACAGTGCATGACCCATGTGATTGTCCATGAAGACACTTGCATGGATGTAGAAACGACGCATTTATGGATTTGGTTGGGCCTCAACCACTTCCAAGGTGATGTAATTCAAGACAAGACCCCAAGATCGACCCATAATCTCACATTGGGATAAATCAAAAGATGGGATGTACCTAAAAATCCTTCCCATTCACACTTGGAGCAAGCTATCAAATACCTTTTTATGGTTCTATAAATAGAGGGCCATTGTATGTGAAAAAGGAAGAAGTTGATAGCATTGTTATGTTGTCCAAATACTCTTGCAGAAGCCATTTGTTCTCTAAAGAATAGCTTGGGAAAATATAGCATAGGGAAAGATTTTCACCTCTTGGGAAGCTTTTCCATAGAGTTCTTCACCATTGTAATTCAAAATGGGAGAGTAATAGCTCTACTTTGAGGGATTCAAGAGCCCTCCCTAGGATGAATAGGGGATTCATAAATCCATATTTCTCCTATTGGTGTTATCAATTTCAAAGACCATTCTCCATTGGGTAACCAATCTTGGTGTTCAATTTCATGCATCCTTTGTCAATGTTTGTTTAGTTTATCTCCATTATTGATTATTCCTATCTTTCTTTGTTTCTTTCTTTCTAGCTTGTGGGTTCACTAACCTACTAAACATTGTTCTTTGTTTCTTTGTTGGTTTACCAAGGCAATCAAAGGTGTCTCGTTTTGCTGACTCTTGCAATCAAAATCCCCAAACATATTGGTGACCATACTGGGGATTAGAATCAAAATTCCTCCTCAGGTAGGCTATTAGAATTGTTATTCTCGCTTTTTGTTGTTTGCAGGGTCCAAAACCTACATAGCCTACCCTTCAGACACTGCAATTCAACTATGGGTTGGCCAAATTCATTTCAAATTTGAGGCCCACCATTTCTCTGCGTGTGCGCAGGTTCGAGTCTAACAGTTGCACACATTGCACAGTTATGTGCACTGTCTACATTCATCAATTGTGCACAGTGCATGTTGTCCACAACTGTCTCACTGCATAGCCATACATAAGTCTCCTTTTTCAAATTGTAAGGCTTGTTGAGCCCATTTTTCACCAGCTAGCTTAGGTTTACTTTATGCAGTTTGTAAAATCCAAAAAAAAAATCTTTGGATTCATTCTTGCATATATACTTAGCCCACATAGTCACTTACGGGGGATAAAAGAACCTTTCCATCTTTTACTTCCTTTGTTTCCATGTGGATGGCCTAGTGGGGCATTTGAATGTTAAAAGTATTGGAATTTTTGTGTCTTTTGCAAATTCATCACACTAAATTGGGACTATGGACTATTTTAGCAATCTTGGAGTATGTTATTTCCCTGCACCTTAGTGTGAACTTGGAAATAAAAAAAAGAGATTGCTCAAATAAATCTCCATCTCCCTCTCAAAAATCAATCTTTAGGAGAGGCCAATACCTCTTATTTTTCTCATTCATGCAAGAGAATCAACCATTTTAGGAGAGGCCAATACCTCTTATTTTTCTCATTCATGCAAGAGAATCAACCATTTTAGGAGAGGCCAATACCTCTTAGTTTTTTTATTGAAAAATGATCTAAAAAAAAAAATGTAAGGGCCCACACATGCCCATATGTGCACAATCTTAGGATAGTTTCAAATTTATAGAGAAGACAACCTAGGAATTTTAAGGATTTGTAATGGCCCATACATGCCCACATGTATTCAATCTAGGATATTTTCAAAGATTTCTTAGATTAGATAACATTCTAGAGAGATTGAAATCTCAAGAGTAAGGACTCACATGTCCATCATGCTAGTGACCTAGGGATTTTTCAATTTTTGCAAGGATTGTTTGTGAAACTTAGTAAGTTAGAAGTAAGAAATATTTGTAAAGGACCAAGCGATGTCCACATTTTAAAACTTTGTTCACTAACTTATTAAAAACCATTACACACTCTCACTTCTTGCACACAAAATCACCAAATTTTACAAATATTTTTACTAGAGAATTGAAACTGTAATATGCTCTTCTCCCCGCATCCATAAGTGACCTGGGAGGATTAGAAGGGATTCATTTGTTTAGTACCAATATTTTGGTCACACCAATTTTAAACAACGAAGTTGGTCCATGACCCCAATTTCACAACCTACTTACACATTCTAAAAGAAATCATAAATAACACATTTTCTAACCTCCATGGGAGAAACACCAAAAGAAAATTGTAGTCTAAGTTACTATTTTGGGGATAGGTATCAAAATAACTCCCCATTATCTTTTCTTCATTGAAACTTAGAAAGTTGTGAAATAGGGTACCAAAATCCTCCCAATCAATTATTCCTACACCATAAGGCAGAGAGACACCCGTGAAGGGTCGAAGGGATAGGTCATATTATTCTGTGCATGCCTCCTTCAGTCACCCAACCCTTGGAAAGAATCCATCCTGTGACCAATTTTTGAGGATGAAAATCTAATTTTTGTGCTTTATCGAGATGAATCAGTGACCAATTATAGGTTTTATCTACCCAAGGTGGAGGTTGTGGGATGTAATTGCACCTCAATCATATTTTGAATCGTCATTAAGAAATATCACCAGTACTTCTGGGATATTCCCTATTCACCCCTCATTATAAATGATTTTTCATCCATTCACTATCATCTCCTCAATTTGGTTTTGGTCCCAATGTTGAGTGCTTTTTTGGAGGCCCATTGTTATTTGAGAGGAAGGATGATAGGTCTATTATGACATGTGAATTTGTTTTCCCCCATGCAGATGATACCCTCAACCATCTTAAATTGTTACTTTATTTATGGATGATTTCCATCATTTGATTACATACAGTCTTAAAAATACATTGTTGGGATAGTTTTCAAAGCATTGGTTCTATTATTTCTCCTCACCATCACTTTCACACATCCACATATATTATATCACCGTAGGGGAACCACAACATCCCCATTGGTATGGAAGTTTCAGAAACCTCCCCCTACTTTTGGGAGGTGTCCCAAATTTGGCTACCACATCAGCGCAACCATCACACACACTAGTAAGTGTCACATTCCTAGGATCATTCTTGGTTGGATATTCTTTGTTGGACACCAATACCTAGAATAACCCACCCACTAGTCCTCCACCACAAGGAGGTGGAGCCCAACCTTCTTCCCAAGGTACAAGCTCCCAACCATCCTCACAAGGAACATATTCTCAACCACATCATACCAGGTTTGGACCTTCCCCATCCATGCCATACTTGGTATCTCTCAACATCCCAAACTTGACCAAATTGACGAATGATCCCATATTACATGACCCCACCTAGCTGAATATGCCCACCAAGTTTCCTTCTGATATTCTGAAATTCGAAGGAAAACCCAAAGAAGACCCAACTAAGCACATCATGTCTTTTCACTTATAGTTTTCTTCCAATAGCATATGGAAGATTATGTTCTCTTATGACTGTTCCAAGTAATGCTCACTAGTCCCTCTGCCAAATGGTATGTAGATGAAAATTGTGAGTCCCAATCAACCTTTGAGTCATTGGAAAAGGCATTTTTATCCTTCTTACAACTCCCAGTGCACCATGACACTGGTTTGAAAATTCTATCTGAATAAAAATAAAATTTAGCCATCCATGTCACTTATCATATTCATGAATAGAAAAGAAGAAGAGTATTTTCAAAGCAAATATCACCCCGCAACAACAACTATACTAGTTCTTGAAATCACTAGTCCCTCTCCTCGCCAAAGATGCCACCACTACTTTCCTCCAAACTGAAGACAAGGCTATCACTAAAGCCCAATAGTTTGATTTTATTTTCTCTCAATCATGGTTTCTTTATATAGTGTTACCCGATGCTCCTCTCCCTCTATCATTCAGTCAATACAAACCCATAACATCGCACACTATTGATGGGTTGATTGGGTCCATGGCCCATACACACCCAGATGCTCAACCAGTACCCACGTTTAGGACCATTCAATATCAACCACCATATGGAGGAACCCCCTGTTATCCTCCTCCGCCACCCCAACCAGTATTCATGGCAGCTCCCCCCCCATAATGGGAGCACAAGTACCATCACTCCCCAACTTTGTGCATGTACCACACCCAAGCCCACCGTCGACCACATCATATCAACCCAGCACTAGTGGGGTCCTCTCCACTTCATATAATTAGTATGTACTTCCCAAAAATAATCCATACTACCCCTTCTTTGACCCTCCCCAACTTGTTTCCCCACCACATGGACAAGAGCAAGCCAAAGTAAATTTTATTCAACCTTTCCCTCTTCAACAAGTTCAAATGTTAGAACAATTGAACATAGCCAACCCTCCTAATCAATCCAAAAATAATAGGAGAAAGGGAAATAATAAAACCCAGGGACAAGGGGGAAACCCACAACAACCAAACCCCCCATTGGGGGAAACCAAAATCAGGATAACCAAAACCCCCAAGGGGCGGAATAATATTGGCCAACCAAGAAAAGGGAGAAACAAAAACCTTCAAACCAACTTCCCTTGTGCATTATGCAGTGAGTATGGTCATTATACCCTTCATTTCCCCCAAAATGTTGAGTACAAATGGATGAAAGAAACAATGAATACTCAACAACCCCCTGTTTCTCAAGGATCCCCGCAAATACCCCAAAATTATTTGCATCCTCATACACCCACAGTTCGCCAAAACCTGATTCCTCATAGGGGATTTATTGATACCCATCCAACAATAGAAAACCACCCACCATAGATGGGACAACATCCTAATACGAGGCCACCCCAATCCAGCAATGTCATCGATTGACCAATTCTCCTCACCACTGAAAAGGAAATCCTACTTCAAAGATGCAACCATCAATACAACATGCCTATTGACCCAAACCTC
>JZKD02S1755546.1:1154520-1167275 GCA_000966675.3 Picea glauca
TATGGTAGGTGATAAAGACAGCAGGAGGAGCACCACAAGGTATGTTTTTACTATAGGTGGAACAACAGTAAGTTGGATTTCAAAACTGCAAAAGGTTGTTTCACTTTCAACAACATAGGCAAAGTATGTTGCTACTACAGAGGCTAGTAAAGAGATGATTTGGTTACAAAGGTTTATGGAGGAATTGGGAAAGAAGAAGGAGAATAGCAGGTTGTACTCTGACAGTGAGAGTGCAATTCATCTTGCAAAGGACTCAGACTTCCATTCGAAGACTAAGCATATATAGTTGAGGTACCACTTCATATGATCCACTTTGGAAGATGGACATTTGAAGTTTGAAAAGATACACACTAGCCAAAATTATAAAGATATGTTAACAAAGGGAGTAACCAGAGAGAAACTAAGTTCATGCTCAGTTTCATTTGGTCTTCAAGAATGAAGATGAAGATGAGAAATTTTCTAGGTCCAAGAAGGTTCAGATTCCAGCATATACAACAATGGTGGAGTTGTTGAGATCAGTCTCCAAGTGGGAGATTGTTGGTTGTGGAGCCCTGATTATGTTCCTGATTCAGAGGTCCTTGCTTTCAACCATTTTTATACCCCATGAAGAATTTACACCCTAGAAGTATGTACACACTTCCATGTGGGGGAGTGTAGAGGGGGGGTACCCCCTTTGCGAGGTTCGGGGGAAAATCCCCCGAAGGAAAAATTGCCTTGTAAATGTATATTGTAATTTCACTGTAAATCTAGACCATTCATTATAAGGTTTCATATCTAATGGTAGAAATTATGTTATGGGTTTTTTCCCTACAAGGAAACCCTCTGTTATGAGGGAAATGTATTGCGGCTATGCATTATTGTGAGTATTGTATTCCTAGAGAGGAGACTGTGAGAGAAAGAAGAGGAAGTTATAGCGGGTTTTGTTGTAGGTTGTATCCCTTCATTTGTTGGATAATAATAAAGGAAGGACCTAGAAATTTCTATGGTGGATGTAGCCCACACTGGTTGAACCACGTAAATCTGTGTCTCTCTTGTATTGTGTATCTTCTATGTTTTGTTTCCATATTTGTTTTATTTTATTGCTCAGTGGTCCTATTTTTCTAACAAACTTCTTTTTCGACTCCAGCTTCATTTTCTCTTTAGACTTCACTGACATCTCTAGTATCAATTTTTCATCTCTGTGTTGTCTCCATAGCATCTAATCATGCACAAAGTTCTCTCATTTCCCTTTCCACAGCTGGATCGGGCATTGGTCTTTCCTGACATCTTCTTGGCGACATTGTTGTAATATGCTCTTTACTACAGAAATTCAAAATCTGTGCTATGATACCACATGACACAACACCACTACCTTAGCAGGTTCTTCTTGACCTCTCAGTCTAAGGATCATTCTTAATATCCCTTGAGCCGAAATGGCTCTTCGATTCCCAGCTGGAATCTTCACACTTGTAACCACAGGTCCTTCTTAGGAGTTACACCTATGTGAACAAGCACTAGGCACAAACGCTTACCCAAGTGACCAACCGATGTGACCACAACCTTTTCCTAAAAAGGGCACGTCGGGTTTCACGACTTCGCAATTCCTGTTGTTGAGTTCCCTGACTCCTTCAAAACCCGAAACCCCAAAATGGATAATGGACTTCTAGATCCTCCCTTAAGTCCTTTTTATGTGACTCTCTGCCACAACCTAGGGCCCAACCTTCAAGTGCGTCGGAGATTCGTGACTTAGGAGTTCATGATACAATGCTCCTCTTTTTCTCTGAAGTCCAAACTCATGATTTTTTTACTGTAGATCGACGATCCAGATCCTTCCACTATATGATGGTACAAATCCTATCGAGATTTTTCAAATCGAGATTTCACAATTCTTGCCTCCTCGTCACAAACTTCTCCAAACCCCGAATTCCGAAATGACAAAATTCAAGAACAAGATCAACGACTCCCGTTGATCTATATCCAATGGATATTTCTCCTCCTGGACTTGTGAGCATTGAAATGTTATCAGCCTTATCCCCTACGCTAATCTACTAGATCCAATGACTGACAGGATTTCGGTATTTCTTCCTCCGATAAATTCCACCATCCGTTCAATTTCTTGATAACTCTTGGCCAAATAACTTGGCATCTTTTCTCTCGAACTTGATTCTCTATGAGCCGACTTCAATCTCATATTTCCTTCAAACTCTTCGAAGTCTCTATCCCTCTTTAGCTTGGTTCTGGATGCAAACTCAAGGATTCCAAAGGATTCTTACGTGCACTCTTTGTGGCTTTTACGATAATCACTAATTATCTGACGTCTTCCTCTTCTGTGCACTCCTTGAAACATAAATCCTTCAACCACTCACTTGGGTTGGAAAAGTATGAGACTTCAACCTGCCTGTGCACTCCTTTCACGGCTCTTTTCTATCCTCGCACTTCTATTGATATGAGAAAAATGGTATCCCTCCTGAGATTTTCTTAGATGAAAATCATAGTCTTGTCAACGCACTCCTTGCGGACCTTCTCTACACTCCTTGCAGGAATTTATCAAGACGGAAAACAATTGAAACTCATTCTCTCCCTCTCAAAGACTTCATACATTCAACATGAAATCATACACATACACAACATTGAAACAAATGCATAACAAAGAATATAAGCAAAATGTAAACATACCAATAAGAGATGCAAACAGTAATCACCACAACACCATGAAAATGGATTAAATCCTTTTCATATTAATTCCAGTGCTTCTGTACATGGGTTCAATAGCATCATCTATCTACTTATACCAATTCTGCAATCTATGTTCTTCTCTTCGGCTCTACATGTCTCTAACTCTTACAATGAAAATAATAATACAATACAATACATGCAAGGGACATTTCTAGAGTTTTCCCTCCTACATATCTAAGCTATCAAATCGAAATAAAGCCTACATTTACTTTACATTTAATATGATAAATTCCTCCAACCAAAATATGAGAGCTACGCTCAAGATCTGTGTTACAATCCCAAAAACGTTTAAGGGCAATTACGTCCCTCCCTCGATTACATTAATGTTTCATCCTTTCAAATTCAAAGTGCCTTCAAAATGTGCATTGGTGCATATCCAATTGTCCTCCACTTTTGCGCTTGCTTTTCTTGCTTGCTTACTATGCTCCTACATTACCGAGCAAAATCGAAGAAATTACCCTTGGCACCACATGCACCCCTGAGGATCACTTCTAACAAAACCCTCTTTCAAGAATTTCGAGACATATTCACTTGGTCACATACAGAAATGCCCAAATTATACCCAGCCATTGTTGATCATTGCATCGACACATGGCAAGATGTTTCCCCTATTATCCAAAAGAAAAAACCGCTTCATCCTTCAAAATCCATCGCTATCAAAGAAGATATCGATAAACTACGATCAACTGGGTTCATTTATCCCATCGCATATACATTATGGGATTCCAATCCTATTCTAGTAAAAAACAAACAAGGAACCATTCGTTTGTGCATTGATTTCCATGATATCAACCAAGCATGGCTTAAGGACAACTTTCCCACTCCCTTCATCGATCAAGTTATTGATGTCTGTGTTGGACATGAATTCCTCTCATTAATGGATGGATTCTTTGGATATAATCAAACCCAGATTTGTCATGCCAACCGATAAAAAACTGCATTTACCACCCCATGGGGCACCTTCTCCTATCAGGTTATGTCGTTTGGCCTTAAAAATGATGGTACTACTTTCCATCGGGCCATGACATATGCTTTCCATGATCTCTCCCATATTATTCTCGCCTAATTAGATGATATCATTGCTCAATCTAAGAAAAGGTCTAATCATATGGAACATTTGTGGCTTGTATTTCAATTTCATCATTGATATAATATCTAGTTCAACCCCCTCAAATGTGTTTTTTGTGAAACTGTAGGATGTCTACTTGGTTTTATCATTTCCATCAAAGGAATCATAGTGGACACCCTCAAGGTCCAATCCATTCATGATCTCCCTCCTCCAAATAATTTGCAATAGTTGCAAAGCCTTCAAGGAAAATCCAACTTCCTACGTTGCTTTGTCCCTAATTATTCCATACGCACCCATCACTTGGGATCAACATGCCCAAAACTCTTTTGAATCATTAAAATAATCACTCAACAAATCCCCCTTGATCATTCCCCCAAAATTCGATAAGGATTATATCCTATACCTATCAGCCTCAGAGGTTTCAGTTGCAAGAGTTTTATCCCAACTAGGTGATGATAGGAAGGAGAACATCATTTACTATATCAATAAGAACCTCTCTAGGCATCCTTCGAAATACAACCACAAATATAAATTGTCCCTGGAAGTTGTCCACATAGTCCAAAAATTGTGTCATTATATCTTTCTTCCAACTACTAAGGTCGTGGAAGATTCTAACCCTATGCACTACTTTCTCATTCGTCGCCAAATTAATGGAAAATTCACTCAATGGATTGTTATCCTATAGGAATACGATTTATATTTCTCCACTCCCAAGAGAAAAAACTACCTGGTCCTCGCTGAGCTAATATCGGATCTCCCATCTACTTCCCAGATGAAAATCTATTCCTTATTGCATCTGATGATCTATGGTACAAAAATATCATGGTGTAACTCGCACTCAAAAATTCATCCCTCATCTCTCTCATGATGACAGACGTCGAATAAAATATTAGGCATCTTGTTATCTCCTCCTTAGATAATTCCTCTACCACACGGGGGAATATAAATTCCTCTACTATTGCCTCACCATTGAAGAAGCTAATAAAGTGTTGAATGATTGTCATAGTGGCAGCTATAGGGATCACCTTTCAGGAATTTCCACCGCTCAAAAGGCCATATGAGTTGGTTGCTTCAATCCCACCTTATTTCACAATTGCATCTGCGTAGTCAAGCGTTGTGACAAGTGTCAACTATTCCCACATAAGGCCAGAGCTCCACCAGGCCCCCTCTATCCTGTTATCACATTAGGCCCCTTCTCCAAGTGGGGCATCGATTTCATGACTTTCCATCCCCCGTCGAATAATGGGCACAAATACATCGTAGTTGCAGTTGACTATTTCACCAAATGGGCCAAAGACATGCCCACATTTAACAACACAACTGACACAACAACCCGCTTCTTCTTTAACCATGTCATCATCTTCTTTGGAGTCCCCCTCCATCTTATGTCTGATCATGGAAAACATTTTGAGAATGAATTATTTGTTGAGATATCTACCAAATTGGGCTTTACCCATGAGTTCACTTCCCCATATTCCTCCCAATCAACTGGGAAAGTTGAATATGTCAATAAAGTCCTCAAGTCCATTCTCCAACACACGGTCAAAAAACACAAAATCAATTGGCATCACATGCTATTCTCTACATTATGGGAATATCACATAGTTATCAAAATTTCCATCAGGTTCACACCATTCCATCTCGTTCATGGGGTGGAAGTAGTACTTCCCATCGAGTGTTAAATACCTAATATGTGCATTGCAATCAAGCTCTTACCAGATACCACCCCAATAGAACAACGATTACTCAATCTGGAATATCTTAATTTTTATCGCCACTCATTCTTACAAAATAATGAGGCAGCCAAGAAATGTTCCAAGGTCATATTTGATCATCAATTTTACCTTCGATCCTTCACCAAAGGAAATCATGTATTATCCTAAAACATTGCGCACGATACCCTGGGCCACGAAAAATTTGAATCTCTATGGCGAGAACCATATATCTTCTATCATTGCCTCAATAAAGGAACCTACATCTTGGCCCACCCAAAAGGGTCCACACTCAAAGGCTCTATCAACAAGTTGTATCTGATGAAATTCTACCCTTATTATAGCCACTCTACCTTAGGCCATTTCTTCTACTTTCCTAGAGTTTTTATTCTTTTTTCTCAAAAACGCCCCACAAAACCACATGTTTGATTCCTTGCTCTTATTTTGACAGATGAATTAATCAACTGCCTACCACATCAGGTACATTGATGGTGCCAGCCGCTGGACTCATAATCTTGCTTCAACATCTTGGGCCATTTACACCCTTGACCATGTATTACTACACTCTAGTGGCGTTTTCCTCAATACTACCACTAATAACCAAGAAGAATACATCGTTGTGATTGGTATTCTCTCTGAAGCCACTCACCTCCATATTCGTCATTTAATCATCCTTCTAGATTCCCATCTCATCATTATGCAATTGAATAATGTGTATCGCATCCATGATCCATGCCTCTATTTCAAGTCCCTGCAAGTTAAACTTCTATCGTGAAATTTTGAGTCAATCACATTTACGCATATTCCTAAGAGCCTCAACCAAGTTTAATATCACATGGCTAATCAAGTCCTAAATTGTCATTTATCTCATTAGCATACAAGTTTAACATTAATACATAAAATAAAATAACGAGCCACCCATCACATCAAACATATATACAAAACCACAAGAAACATCATCATCAAACTATATATATACATAAGTATTTCGTCCAAAACATCATCATCATCATCATCAAACAAGAAACATCATCATCATCATCGAGAGAGAGAGAGAGAGAGAGAGAGAGAGTTCCATAAGTGTTTCGTCCAAAACATATACAACTGCCTTAGCCCCATGGCTACGCCCACATCTCAAAAAATATGCCCTCAACATCTACAAAATGGGAGTCCACAAGCTCCTATACATCATACAAAAGTGGGCCATGTCCATACTAGAAGTTACACCTATGGAGCCCCTAACTCTAAAAACTCCCCCGTCGAAGGGTCTGTTGGTGGATCCCTATCACCAGGGGGATTTCTCCCCCCCCACCCAGGGGCATCTCACTCATAGGGATGTGTCTTGTAAACGATGCTCCAGCTATTATCTCTCATCGTATAATTAACCTCCAGCCATGGTCCACAGTTATACAATGCTCTAATATTTTCTCATCCTATATATGAGGCCATCCTACCTCAGGTACTCCATCTAGGACTGCATCCATTTGTCGCCTTAGGTAATCAATATCCCAAACCAGCATAGCCACATCGTCCCTAGAAAAATCTTGTGATGAACCTACCCCAAGGTCATCATATCGACGACGACATCATCTCTCCCTTCCCTCCACCTCATGTTCCTCCTCCTCTATAGTACACGCAAACATAGCCTCCCGACAGTTGTGTCCACACATGAAAAATCACACAATAGGTTTCATGAGTCTTTGTGGAAGAAAAATATATACATCCATGAGTATCAAACATGAAAAATAAAAAAAATCATACCTCAATGATCACAATGCTCATCTAGAGGTAGGCGCATGTCAGAGTGATGACGAAAGTCAATCCCAGAATATGGGAACTAATAGATAACCCATGGGTTCTACCTCCAGACCCCCTCAAACAAGGTCATTAAATATTTCCCTCCCTCACCACCACCATGACAGGATAACAACTATCCCCACCTCATCAATCGTGGGTCACACATCAAAGGTGGATCTAATATCACCTTTGAGTGCAAGAGAATCACCCTCTGTAAGAAAAAGGAACATAACACCAACCCGAAATAAAAATCCATGCTCATGGAAGAAATAAATCTATCCAATTGTGCCACCATACAAGAATCCATCAAGCGAGCCCATGAATACATGTTCCCATCCATTGCTCTCTCCACAATCGCTATATATTTCCCAGAGATATGTTGGGTCCCCAGTGACTCAAATATCCTCACAACCATAGAAAAAAATACATGTGTCTCTAGAGAGTCAATCACAACTATATTGATCGTTCTCCCAGTCATCACTATGTTCATCGAACAAAGTTTTGCATCCATTACTGCCACCATAACCCCCAAAGGAATCCGCATACAGGGCCCCAACTCCATTCCCCGGAATGGGATCCCATTCAAGAAATATATATCCACATCATCTATAATCTGGAGATCATATCTTCATACCTCAAAAATATTCTGCTTCACCCTCCACATCCTAATATAAACTCTAGGAGTGCCTCCTGGCACCAGATCAACGAGCAATCATAGAATCTCAAAAGACCTGCATGGGACAATCATCAACGGATATACTAGTCATCTCCCACTTTCCTCTCCAAGAATCCTAGTCTCTTTATCGCCTTTAGATCATCATCATGTACCTGCACCCAATCCAACAACAATTGAGTTAGTTTTCATCATCCAGAAAACTCAAAACATCACAAAAATATCAAAATTTCCCCTCTACGTGACTACCTCCTCCATAATCATGCACATCTGTTCAAATTTCAACCCAATAGATGCGTGAATGCCTGTCAAACAGTCATGAACAACCTGCATTATTGTCCCCCATACATTCATGCACATTTGGTGTGGCTATCCACCCAAAAGTCGTGCCATTTTGACGCAGTTGTCCCCCTGACAATCTAGTACATTTGTTGTGACTATCTGCATTCCCTTTGCACCCATACGCACTGTAAAAATAGTTGTATCTAAGCAATTGTGTGTGGAAGATATTTCCACAATCGTGCACATAGTGCATGAATATTGCAGTTACTCCCATGGACATATCTGTGAAAACAACCCTTTTTCCATGTGCAAACTCCTATTCCCTCATAAAAATGGTCGTGCGATCATTCGTATGACACCCAAGAACATAAAAAAAAAACCTACAGTATACAGGAGGTCCTGACGACTTATCTGGCTCTCCCGCAAGATGAATATGAATCCTCGTAACCCCATACCACTATGAAACACACACAAATCATATATCAGACCTCAACTCATGAAAGTAGAAATGAGGAGGTACTATGGGCCCCACACCCATATATACGCCCCTTTCCCAATCTTTAACACCCTCGTTCAAAATCTTGAGACCTCCATTTTTCACACTAATTGTGGCATAGGGATCCCGACCCTTCCATCTATGTCATACCATTCTTCATTTCCCATTTCATCACAAATCATCAAGAAAAAAAATTTGTGCCTCGGGCATAGGTATGCATGTTTCTTATGCATTAATAATCAAATAATTGTGATCTAAGTGGATATTGGTGGCCACCCTCCTATTCCAACTGGATCCTCTTGACAATTTTTTATTTTGGCAGTCACTTGCGATGGAGGTGAAGGATTATGAGTCATAGGTCAATTCTGAATCCTAATCAAATCCAGAAGGAGGGAAGCAGAGTATCAATGTTGAACCCAATGCGACTGTCGCTACCACAAAATTCCATCCAAGCGAACCAAAAGAACCAAAGGAAGGGGAACGCCTCTTTCAGTCACAGATGTGGGTAAAGGGGGATCTTCTTCATTTCGTTGTCGACAATGGAAGTTAAAATAACTTGATCTCAGTAAAGGTAGTCAAGCGGCTGGACCTGCCAATGACATCGCACCCGCCACCCTACACTATCGGTTGGCCTCTCCAAGGAAGAGATCTTCATGTCAGCCAATAGTTTTGTCTACCCTACAACATCAAGCCTTTCAAAGACAAGGCATTGTGTGATATTTCTCCCCTTGAAGTTTGTGATGTTTTTTTAGGACAACCATATTTGTGGAAGCATCATGTTGTGAATGAGTCTAGATCGTGTAGTGTTATTATTAATTTTGGTAGACAATTGTATAGAATACTAGAGGTAGCACCACCTACCACTATTTCTTTAATATTTGCTAAGAAATGCAGTAAGTTCATTTCACATACTCAGAAGTTTGTATTCTTTGTGATCCATGCTCACAATAAGAATAAGTTCATCGCTACATATATGGCCTCTACACAAAGCCTCTCTTTTCAACAGAATCAAGTGGACGAGATCATGGAAGAGTACAAAGACATCTTCTCCTCACCCACTAGGGTACCGATGCACTTTCAAGTCAAGCATCCAATTTATCTAACCCCCGGTGAACCTCTTCCTAATGGACCAGTCTATTGTCACTTGTTGATGGAAAATCACAAAATCAAGCATCAAATCCAATATTTTCTTCAAAAGCGGCACATCAGACCCAAATCCTCTCCTTGTGGAAGCTCAATTGTACTAGTGTAGAAGAAGGATGGGACCTGGTGACTCTGCATTGACTACATAGTATTAAAAAAGATCACAATCAGGAATCGGTACCCAATTCCCAATATTGATGAACTTCTTGACCAACTCAAGGGGGAAACTTTATTCAGTAGGAATGACCTAAAGTTTGGCTACCACTAGGTTCCCATCAAAACAACTGATGTATGGAAGACAACTTTCAAATCTAAATAAGGTCTCTTTGAATGGTTGGTCATTCCCTTTGGCTTAACAAATGCACTAGCCACTTTCATGAGGTTGATGGATGATGTATTTAGACCCTTCACGAACTCTTTTGTGGTGGTATGTTTGGATGACATCCTCATCTTCAACGGAATTTGGGAGGAGCACATGTTGCATATTTAGTAGGCTTTGAGCACTCTGTGGAAGCACAAGTTATATGCCAACTTGGAAAAATGATCCTTTGGCATGAACAAGTTCCAATACTTGGGCTACATTGTTGATGAGCATCGAGTACATGTTGATCCATACAATATCCAAGCCATCTGTGACTGGCCAGCCCCAACCACACTAACTGAGCTTCAGAGATTCTTGGGACTGGCCAACTTCTACCGACGGTTCATGTTGGGATTCTCCCATATTGCATGGGCCATCATCCAAGTGGCCAAGGGCGGTGGCAGGGAAAATTTCATGTGGGGGAAGGAACAACAACAAGAATTTGATGATATGAAGAATCGTTTGTGCTTAGCTCCATTACTCTCCTTTCTCGATCTGCAACAACCATTAGAGATTGAGACTGATGCATATGACTATATTTTAGGCACATATCTCACTCAACATGATCATCCGGTGGCATACCATAGTGAAACACTCTCAGATACTATTCGAAAATACCCCACCTATGACAAGGATATGTATTCCATTGTAAAATCCTGTCGTCAATGGAAACATTACATCTTGGGAAAGGAGACGATCATCCACATTGATCACAAGTCCCTATAGTTCATATAGACATAGGGGAAGTTGCAGAATGGTCTCCATCAGAAATGGTCCACTTGCCTGCAATAGTTCCATCTCAACATCAAGTATAAGACAGGGAGCACAAATCGTTTCATTGAATGCCTTAGCCAACTTCATGTTTCTACACTCACCACTATGATCCATTCCTTTGTAAATGAGGCATCTGAGTGGCCCCAACTTTAATAGAAAGATCCAAACTTCGCCACCACCTATCAACTCTTCGGTACATGTGTGAATGTCACCAATTTTCACATTTAAGACAAACTATTATGCCATATGGGCCATCTTTGTGTTCCTGAAAGTGATCATGAAAATATGATTTGGTAATCACACTACAGTCAGATAGCAGGACATTTTGGCATGGAGAAAACTATGGTTGTTCTACATAAACATTTTTATTGGCCAAAACTTTGACAGAATGTCAGCAAGTATATCAAATATTGCATTATATGTGCCATTTCCAAGACATCCATCAAGAAGCATGGCTTATACACCCCTCTTCCTACGCATGAGAATCCTTAGGAATCCATCTCGATGGATTACATGTCTGGCCTTCCATCCACCAAGCAAGGAAATGATTGTGTATTTGTGGTCGTTGATCGGTTTTCAAAGATGGCTATCCTCACAGCCTACAAGAAAAAACATCACGTCATCAAACACTGCCAAGCTCTTCTTCGAACGAGTGTGGGTAAATTTTGGGATACTACAAACCATCATCTCTGACCAGGACAACAGGTTCCTCAACACATTTTGGTCGAGTCTCTCGTCATTGTTGGACACTAACCTCACTAAATCCACTATTTTACACCCCAAAACAGATGACCAAACAGAGGTCGTCAATCAGATGATTGTGCACATGTATAACTCTAAGCATCTGCATACATGGGATGAGAGTCTCCCCTATGTTCAACATAGTTACAACATGACTCTCAATATCTCCACTAGCCATAACCCATTTCAGGTGGGGCTGGGATTCCAACCCTTGGGTCCCATTGATGTTTCACTACCTCTTGCAACCACACAAATAGACTCTTCCCATGTTCATTCTAAGACCGACAAAGCCACTAGATTCATTGACTGGATTCATCACATCGGCCAACATGTCCATGATATTTTGTATAAATCCAATGCTAAGTACAAGAAGCGCCATGATCAACATAGGTTACCACACCAGTTTCAGGTTGGAGATAAGGTTTGGTTACATTTTCAGAAAGAGCATCTTATAGGTCCCCATCGAAATCTCCGCCCACCTCTCTATGGGCCTTACACTATCACCAAGGTTGTTGGTAGCAATGCTTTTTAGCTCAACACTCCACCCTTCCTTGGCTTGCACCCAGTATTCAATGTGGACCTCCTCTAGCCATATTTTCCACCATTATTGGATAGCTCAGAGATCGCAGAAAAACTGACATAGCTCAACCTTGACTGCATGGAACATGCATCCACTAATCATATAGTGGACACGTAGGTCAAGGGCACTCGCTAGTAGAGGATCCAACTTTATTGGGTTGTCAAGGAAGGGAAACTCCTCCACTAAGGAAAGTAGCTCACCCGAGGCCAAATTCAACAGAATTTTCCTCACCTAATGGGGGAACTCAACACAATGGAAACCATTGCTTCCTAAGGGGGGAGGACTGATCAAGGTGGATATTGGTGGCCACCCACCTATTCCAACTGGATCCTCTTGATAGTTTTTAGTCCAGGATGTTCTTCAATACTTCTTTGTAATTGTGGGTTCTACACTTTTGGGGTTCTATGAATCC
>JZKD02S1755546.1:1171291-1184340 GCA_000966675.3 Picea glauca
CATCTTACATGAGCAATTTTTCTATATTGGAAAATCATGTGTTCTCTCTGAAAAATATGGGTTGCATGTTGACTGATTTATACTTAAGACAATATTTTTAATGCCTTAGCTTTCAAGAATGGATTCAAGAACCTCCATCCCATGATCACCTCAGTGGTCATTAACTAGCACAAATGGAAATGATAGGAGATTGATAGCTATAAGAGTCAGTTTTGGTTTCCCTTGCATGATGGCAAGGTGCACCACGAACATGTCGAGAATTTGTTTACATTGGGCACACCATATATGTAACACACTTGTTTCCCCCAGTCTGTAAATATCACTATTATCATGACCAAAACTATAGACAATCATGTTATGTGACCATTGAAAGACAATGGACCTTTGATTAATTTTGTAATGTGCATATTCAGTTATTTATACAATAGGGAAATGTTGAATAACTACTTAAGGGGTTTCCTTCACGGGTTACGATGTCATGAGAGGAAAGAGGGAGAACCTCACTAATTGAAATGACCTTGCCAATACAATACTCTACCAAAAATTAAAAGGAGCGTAGACCCTAAATCGTCCTCTGCCCATAAATTTTATTACTAGCCAAGTTGGTGGTTGGGGAGTCCCCTCAGAAATCAATGAAAGGGATGGGAATAGTCGTGTCGGGAAGCTTATAACACTACCCCGAGGTATTGGGGGAAAGATACCCAAAAAGGAGGGATAGAGGACAGAGAAGGGGGAGACACACGGTTGGAAAAATCCTCAGCGTTGGAGAAGGAGAGACAGAGAGAAATCTCTGGTTCGAGAATAAAGAATATAGGACCTTGATTATTTTTGGTTGATAAATATCCTCTCATGGCATCATATACTGGCTCCGGGGTGGCTAGCTATAGCAGTGAATTTTTCATCTTTTCCTCTAGTTAGGTGGAGAGCGGCATGCCCTTTAGTAGTTTCCAGCATATCCCAAATTATAGATAAGTAATTTAGTTATCTTTGTGCATTGAATTAGGTATGTGTATAGTTGAATGCTTTGCATGGTGAGTTTTGGACAAAAATACCTGATTGTGAATTTATTGTGTATTTCAGGAGATAGTCTCGTATTTGAATGAAATGTCCCTACTTGAAAATTCAGGTGTCCTAAAATACAGATAGTCTCTATCTTAGTAAACAACTACAAGTATTTTCCTATAATAATATTTTATAATGGGATAATATGGAAGGGTACAAGTTTACAATAGTTGTTGAGTATGTCAATAACTCAATCCCTATTATGTTTAAGTCGAGGGATGAACCTATGACCCTACTTATTTTTACATGCTTTGGTAACCTTCTCTACGTATGAAAATGTATGCACCTGGGTAATGCAGTTATAGGATCCCCAAAGTAAATAAATATTTTTGGATAAGATGTAAAAAAGTAATCCTACATAGGAAATGGTGCACCTGGGCCAAGGTGAGAGCTCTGTAAAAAGTATTGGGAAGGATTCATAAAAACCCTCGTGAAAACTAGGCTAAGTCTTGGACCGGACTGTTAAGCCTGAGAAAAACCCTTGCTTGGTCTCAGAGGGATTGTAACCTTTGATTTGGAATGGCATTTAGATATGGACCCTTTATCGGTGTAGGTGTAGGATTAAATCTCAACCATCAATCTAGTGAGATAATAGATCCACATTGTTCATCGTAGGGAGCCATTCGGAGTAATTCATGGAGATGATCTCCAACGAGGAGACTCTGAGGGGATATATGGACCATTAATTGGAGAAAGGGTGAGATTTAATCTCGGTCATCGATCCAACAAGATAAAATAATCTTAGTCATTCTTTGGCGGGCGTTGTTCAGAGTAATTTGTGGACCCAGTGAGGATGCACTCCAACGGAAAATATGGACCGTTAATTGGAACAAGAGAAAGATAAGATCATATCCATCCATCACAAGGCAATATTTGGAGTCGAGTGCAGTCCTGGAGGAAATGCATTCCGAAGGGGGGACTCCGAAGGAATATCTAGACCAATGATCTTTCGTGAATGGAAGAACTCCGAAAGCAGATCTAGATCATTGATATATCGTGGTTGGAGGAACTCCAAAAGGAAATCTAGATTGTTTATCTCTGACCAAATGGTTAAGAGAGTGACATGGATGGTATCATGTGTCAAGTAAATATTGTGCCATGTATTAAGAAAGGATTGGGCCACGTGTCATGATGACTTGGAACCTACAGGAAAGAATTGGTGTGAAGACGAATGACATGTGTCAGCTAGTGATGATTCCATGTGTCTAGCAGATATTGTACCACATGTCATATGGAGAACCTTTCAAGAGTTAAACGTTTCGGAGTTTACTCTGAAGGGTTCACAGTACAACTCTGAAGAGCTCGGGGTAGGACTCTGAAGAGATATTCTAGACCATTGATCGGTGTGTGGTAAGACACAATGATGGTCGATGATATGTCATAGATTCCACTTAAGATATGAGAGGATATGGACATGAACTAATGACATGGCCTACCAAATTGGTAGTCCACGTGTCCAAGGTGGTGGCAAGTGTCACCTAGGGATTGGTCGATGGGAAGAGGCTAGGTCCCATTGGGAAAAGAGGTCCTTTGTATCTTCATGTCAATTATGACTGTTGGATTTGTTGGGGTTCTTCCTCAATAAATATGGCCTGTATATCTTTGACGTATCATCGTCGGAGGTAGAAGGTGGGTGAACCGAGAGAATTTTTGAATGTCGATGACATTGGCATCAGCAACACGATGAGATCTATCGATCTGTCGTTGGGCGAGGGGATTTCCACCGTTGATTTTCATGAGACTTGTTAAAATGAAGAGTGAGTATAATGACATCATGATTGGCATGGCATGAAAGCAAGGTAGCTAGAGTGTCCCTAGGATGGAAGGTGTCAGTTTTTGGTTGGTTAACAAGACTCCAGAGAGGAATGACAGTGGTAATTGTTGATCTTGTTGAAAATTTGATGAGGAGATCTAAACTGTTGGATCCATATTATTCGTCTTTAGAAATGGGGTAGGTTGGTAAGGTCATGTTTGACTAAGAAGTGTCAATGATGATGGAAAAATCATCGATGAATATGGGAGTTGGGTCTAACGATAACCATTGATTGTCAAAGGGAGGAGGTGAAACCTCCACTGTAGATATTTTGGGTTACATATTCACACCGTGTAAACCTTAGGAGTTGGGATTTAAACTCTGCATCAAATGAAATCGTCAAAATTCTCTGAACAATAGAGATCAAGAGATGAGAGACATAGGATTTGGGTAAGGTACTCCGTGTTGTATTGTCGTCGGAGTTTCTCTAGTGGGAGTGAACTATGGGATAATAACTCTCGACAATGACGAAAGGTGGACAAAAGGATCGGGCCCATGAATCTAATGTGTCACTGCCACATCGGATGGAAAAGGTAATAATAAGCCACATGGATGCCACATGGTAAAGAGTCAGTCATTGACCAATGAATTCCTAGAAAATCTAAGAGGCTATAATTTTTTATGCTGAGCTTGGAACTAAGCATGGTTATATTCATTGGAAATATCTCGACGAGCAGAAGATGATAACATTACCAAGAAAAGGTTTTGTGATGGTCAAGGAAAGTGAAAATTTTAATTCCCTGTCCCTTAAAAGGATACTTAGGGGGTTGGATCTATTACAGAGTGGTATCAGAGAGGGAAACAACCCTTGGCCATCTTGGGCTCATAAAAGAGTTGGATAATCTTCTTAGAAACCTTTTCATGAAAAGGGCACCCTGCCCTACCCTAATCATAAGATTTTATTAACATCTATAATCGATGGAACGAAATTTTCTTGGATTATGCCAAATTTCTCAAGCAGTCAATTATGGCCTATGTGTAGGCCAACAATCTCAATACTATAGGTAGGGCACTAATCTCTTTTCCATAGATCCAAGCCTTATGACCAAACACTTATTCCTTTGAGTTCTTTACCACTTTTTACCTAGTTTTTTTTCTTCTTAGTATAACGATAGGTCGATAGGTAGCAATAAAACCACCCTCAAGGATGTCGTTATGGCTTTAGTGGCCACCACTTATCACTTAGTTGGTTTTACGATACCACTAGTGCGGGGCAAATCCATGTTAACTTATGTGTAACTTAAGTGTGTTCCTTCTGATATGAACCATCAATCCTTACATGTGATCCACGATTATTTCCATGGTACACAACAATGTGGATCATTGACCTGATCGTGATCGACGATCACAATTATAACTTACCTCCCTGGTGATTTGATCATGAATGTCACGATCCAACAGTGGATCTTAATCGATATTTTTATCTGAAGGTCCCCGGGTCACTATTTTACCTAGCATATGGAATTCAATGAGTTCTTCACTGGGTAATCAAATAACAGCCAAATCTCAAGACAGATGATACTCCTGCATCATTATCCATAAGATCTTATTTAAACTTTATTACTGAAAAGAGGGATGAGGCATTATGTTTTTTTTACATGTTTAAATATGAACAATATGTTGTTGATTATATGCTAAATGATGAAGCCAATTTCACCTTACAAATTACCTCTATTGTTCACAAATTAGTGGATAATCAACTAACAATAAATGTTGTTATCAACACTTAAATATTCAATGGACAACAAGGAAAACTATAGCATAAATAACGATGACACATCATGAGATGGGAGAGAGATCCCATAATAGAGAAGAAGAGTTTGATGAAAGGAGAGTGGTGGAAACCCCTCTGTATTTGGTTGGGACTATGAGAAGTATCATGGTAGAGCTACAAATATTTAAGGTCGATAATGAGAGGCTTATGAAAGAGCAAGAAAAGAAAACTGAAATGCATGTGGTCTTGTTGCAAATCATGTTAGATATACAAATACAATTGAAGCATGGGCCAACAGCCAGTAATGTGGACAAACATCAGCCTGATAAAATACAGATTCCACGTGAGATACATAGGCATGGTCCTGAAAGTAGAAATGCAAGAAGAAGCACTCCCAAGAAGGAATGGCATGGATCCAAGAGGCATGCCAAAGTCGAGGGTGCGTTAGAATATTCTTGTAGTGAAGGAGAATAAATATCCAAGAAACTCTCCAGCAGTGAGACCATTTCATATTCTCAGAGGAAAAGAAAGAGGAAGAAGCACTCCAAGGGCAGTGACCCTAAATAATTTAATAAATCCAAGCCACCCAATTTTGATGGGGAAATCAAAAAGGGGGGAGAATAAAAATCTTGGATACTTAGTTTGAAGAAGTACTTTAGAGTTCATGACTATTCTAAAAATTTGAAGGCATGAATAGCCATATTTAACTTGAATGGAAAGGCCTCTATTTGGTGGGAGGACCTTAGAAATGTGAAGGGAAGTTGTGAAAAGGAGCTATCTTGGGGAAAATTTGAAAAACACTTCAAGAAGAAGTACTTATCTGAAAGGTACTATCATGACAAGACTAAGGAGGTCTATGAACTCAAACTAGGAAAACTCACCATAGATGAATATATTAAAACAATTCTAGAGCTACTATGGTATGTACCCTATAAAAAGGAGGAAAAGATGAAGAAGCAATGGTTCCTTAGTGGGTTTCCTCAATCCTTCCAAAACAAATTTGATTTTGATGAACCTAAGACCTTGGAAGATGCCATTCAAAAGGATAGGTACTGCTATGAACAATTCAACCATAAGGAAACAAATCGCAAGGATTGGAAGAAGAAAGGAAAACTAGGATTCAAGAAGAAAGGGTTAAACCCTCAAAGTTAAGAATTATAGGAAGAACTCTAAGATGATATTTCCCACTAAGAGTGTGAATCAATAGAAATTTCCATCTCATACTGGAAATAAAACCTTTGGATCAGCCCCAGGAAGGACTGATACTCCAAAGAGAGAACCATTGAAATGTTGGGGATGTGGAGAAGAAAATCTACTAAGGTATTTCCCTCATAGACAGTGAGACAGTAGGAGAGTCTACAATGTTCAGGATTCTACCACAGTTAATGATGTGGCCAAAAGCATGCCACAGATTCATGCAGCCTTGGATAATAGACAAGAAGACCACCAAGCCTCAGTGGTGGAAATGGAAGGTATGATTACCAACCATCTTGTTTCTATTCGAATTGACCCTAGTTATAATTTGAATTATTTCTCCCCTCAAACTATTGAGAAATGTAAATTATAACAAGTGAAACATGATAAACCATGGTTAGTGAAATTGGCCACTATAACAAAGAGGAAGGTAACAAAGGTCATATTGGCATGTCAATTCATTATGAATGGGTTGTCTACCCAAGAAAACCTAAACATACTCCCTTTAGGATCTTATGACATGTTGATTGGTATGGACTAGTTAGTTTCCCATAAAGCCAAGTTGGACTGCTATAATAAAACAATAGAGTGTGAAGATTAGGAAGGGAAGAGAAGGACCCTATAGAGAATTCAAAATCCTATCTCAGTGAGACAAATATCAACCCTTCAAGTGAAGAAGTATTACAAAAAAGGATTCCCTTTATATGCAATACAAGTATTTAACTATGTTGAGGACCATAAACCAAGCCTAGAGGACCATCCTATATTAAGAGAATATAGAAATGTGTTTATTGAAGAGGTACCATGTTTTCCTCGAAGAAGAGAAAATTATTTCTCAATAGAACTTGTACCTGGAGCAGTGCCAATGTCTAGAGCACCTTATAGGATGAGTACCCCAGAGCTAGTTGAGATCAAATTAGAACTGAAGGAGATGTTGGAAAATGGTTATATTCTTCCGAGTGTATCTCCTTGGGGAGAACCAACCTTGTTTGGGAATAATAAATATGCCACACTCAGGTTGTGCATAGACTATAGACAACTCAACAAAATGACAATTAAGAATAAGTATCCCTTTCCAAGAATTGATGCCTTATTTGACCAGTTCAGAGGTGCTACAATTTTCTCCAAGATTGACTTGAGGTTTGGATACCATAAATTCCATATTAAGGATGAAGACATCCACAAAACATCCTTGAGGACAAGGTATGGGTACTATGAATTTGTGGTGGTTCCATTTTGGCTTACTAATGCACCAACCACCTTAAGTGCTTGATGAATAGTGTGCTTAGCAAGTTTTTGGAAAACTTTGTTTTAGTTTTCATTGATGATATCCTAATCTATTCTAAGAGAATGAATAACACCTCAAGCTAGTGCTTAAAGTGTTGAGATAGCAAAAGATCTATGCAAAGTTTAGTAAGTGTGACATTTTACAAAAACAATTCCACTACCTAGGCCATGTCATCACTGAGGAAGGAGTGGTAGTGTATCATGACAAGATCAAATCTATTATGGATTGGCCTACACCAAAATATGTAACTGATATCATATCCTTTATGGGCCTAGCAGGGTACTATAGAAGGTTCATAAAGGGGTTTTCCAATATTGATTATCCAATAACCTCCCTTCAGAAAAAGGGAGTCAAATTTGTTTGGACAGTCGAGTGTAAAGAGAGTTTTCAGTAGATGAAACATTTATTGACCAATTCACATGTGCTAAATATTTCAAACCTAGACAAGGATTTCCTTGTGTGCACAGATGCATGCAAAGAAGGACTTAAAGGAGTCCTCATGAAATAAGGGCATGTAATATGTTATTAATCTAGGAAATTGAATAAACATGAAATTCATTATGTGACCCATGACTTAGAATTATATGTCATAGTGCATGCCTTAAAAATGTGGAGACATTACCTCCTAGGAAGAAACTTTGTGCTCATGATAGACCATAGTGGACTGAGGTATTTGTGTGACTAGTCCAAACTAAATGCTAGACAAGCTAGATGGATGTCTCTCCTTAGTGAATTTGATTTTGAAATCAAACACATCAAGGGAAAATCAAATAGAGAGGTTGATTCCCTCAGTAGAAGCATGAAAGTGATTCACTTGGTGGTTGTAATCACTTGTGAATCAGACATCAAGGAAAGGGTCAAAAGTGCACAAGAAACATATGAGTTTTTCAAACTATAAATACATATCTAGAGAAAGAACCCACGTGACTAAAATATGATGGCTATCAATTGTTGGATTATGGTATATTGACCTACAAAGGTCGGTTGTATATCCCAAATTGTGACGACTTGAAGAGGTTCACCATATACTATTCATCCTGGCTATCAGAAAATGATCACAACCACTAAGAAATTGTTTTATTGCCCATGAATGAAAAACAACATAGTTGATTATCTAGATAAATGTTTGGAATGCCAACAGGTTAAGGTGGAACATAAGCATCCAGCAAGGATGTTGCAGCCATTACCTATTCCAAAATGGAAATGGGAAACCATCTCCATGGATTTCATCACGGGATTACCTAAATCAACCAAACAAAATGATGCCATTGTGGTAGTTGTGGACAAGTTGAGAAAGGTTGCTCACTTTATCCCGATAAATTCCACTTGTGAGGAAATGTATATTTCCAATATTTTCATGAAAGGAATATTTAGGCTACATGGGATGCCTACGGAAATTTATCTGATAGAGATACAAAATTCACCTCGGAATTTTGGAAATCTTTGTTTGTTGGTTTTGGAACTAAATTCTTATTTAGTACATCTTATCACCCTCAAATTGATGGGAAGATAGATATGGTAAACCAAGTATTGGAAGACATGTTAAGGATGAATGTGATGCATCATCCCAAGAAATGGGAAGAATACCTACCACTACTACAATTTTCCTACAACAATGGCTATCAGGAATCCTTGAAAATGAGTCATTTTGAAGCTCTCTATGGTAGACAATGAAAAATTCCAATCATTTGGGATAACCTAGTGGACAAAATTACACTTGGGCCACATATGCTAAAGGAGTTGGAACAATAAGTAGCTCAAATAAATAAAAATCTAAAAATTCCCCAGGACAAGAAGAAGACCTATACAGACAACAAGAGGACTCATAAAGAGTTCACAGTAGGGGACCATGTCCATCTCTGAATTAGACCCAGAAGAAGATCCTTGAGAATGGCAGCATGTGCCAATATGGCACCTCGATTTTGTGGACCTTTTGAAATTCTGGACAGAGTGGGACCTATGGCTTATAGATTAGATTTTCCTCCCATAGTGAGAGCACATAATGTTTTCCATGTTTCATTATTAAAAAGATATGTACATGATTCTTGTAATATCTCTAGGCCGAACCCAATTGTAAATGTAAATGCAAATGTACTTAAGTTGGTGAGTTGTTTGATATCATTTTGTATGCACCTTTCATGGCATAGTGTGCGCATGTACTACACAATAAAATGATGAAGTGTGCACATTCTTGGATACCATGCGCATCAACTTAAGTATGCGCAATTTTGAGGCCAGGGAGCCTTTATGTATATGTTGTGTTTTATAGGCTGGTGAGCCAGTTATTATAAGCTAGGAATCTTATGTTTGTATCAGGCCAGAGAGCCTAGATGTTAAGGGCTAGTGCACCTATTTTTTTATATGTCTCATCATTAATATAAAATACATCGTTGCACGTAGATCGACCATGATAAAAGAGTATGGGGGACTAAACTCCACTAGTTAGGGAAAGGGAGGGATAAAAGTTAAGGAAAAAGGGCTAAGCTAGGGAGCTTAAGCCAAAAAGGAATATTATATTAATATTTCTTAAATTATAAAGTATGGATAATTATTTTATCCTAAGTTCTAATGTTGGGGACAAGTGGGCCAAAATATCTCCCAACATGACAAGTGTCAATGATCTGAACCTGGGAGTGATAAGTTTCCAATAATTGATTGATTACGTCACTCCTTCAAAAGGGTCAGTTATAGATCATTTTACTTGAGCAATATGCAATAAAAGGTAAATTTGAAGTCTTATAAGCTTGAATTCGAAGTGAATTCAAACTCTTTAGTTTCCCTTATGTGCAATATGTCATGTTTTCTTTTAACATCCTATGTGCAGAAATTCATGGAAAAACAACATAAGAACATAATACACATAATGGATAAGACACTTCACTTGATAATGGAGTTCACCCTTGTAGTGGGCTACCTCTATGGGTCATGCTCCAAAGCTTGGCTACTTTATTATTCTCGATGTAATGATGTATCTCATTTACAAATTGTAAGGCCAAAGTCCCTCTTCGGTGATAGCAACAACAGATCGGAATGTGATCAGGAATGTATCAACTTCACAATTTCTACTCATGAGGCATCCATGATACTGACATGGATATCATTTCCACATGCTCAATACATAAAAATATGAAGAATAAAACATGACCCCCATCAAAATGGAGCCATCAAAAGCCTTAGATCTGCTGCTCATATCCGAAACATAAATATGCAGCCCATACAAAACATCCCGGAATCCACGAGAATCAGAACTGCTTCATTGGCCACTTGTCATGCAAGTGCCACAATTTCTCTGTCACATATAACTGATTGATTTGATGTGAAAGAAGATAATAAAAAAATAGATAGAAGCAATAAGTCTATCTTACTGCCTTGATGCAGCTTCTCTCTGCTCCTTCAAACCTATAACACGCATGCTATGTTGCAACATTTAATGACAAAACAACATAATGAAAAGCATGCTTACTTTGGCTTCTCCAACACTTAGCTTGTTGATCGGAAGTGTTGCTACAAAAACAGACAACGTCATTGAATTTGCATCATCAAATTACCAAAAAATGATTTTCAAATCGCCTCCATCTGAGTCGGACACTTTCAAGCCCAAGAGACACCTCTGTCGCAGTTACCGTGCCACTTCCTTTGCAATAAATGACTCATTCTGGAAATAAGTTGTTGAATTTTTGCTCAGATCAGAAAAATAACACCACCACTATGTTCGTGGCATCATTTTACCTATAAAAATGATTGTCTCCACACCTCGATCCGAGTTGGGCACTTTCTGACCCAAGAGGAAACCTTTGCCTTGATTTGTGTGCCAAAATCCGTACAGTCCATACCAGACCGTACCAGGCCATATGGATGCTCTCAGTGCTCTGTGTGCTAGGGCATTCTGCTCTTGAACTCTGCACAGACACACTTTTATACAAATCTCCGACCGTTATCTCATAAATGAATTTGTTGGCGTGTTGGCAGATTGGTTGAATTTAGGTCGTTGGTTAGCAGAGGTCTCGGGGTCGAATCCCATGGGCCTCCCCATTTTGGAAAATAGTTACAACCATTTTGGCACATGCCCCTGCTAAATATAGAGACAGTTTTTGGTGTCGGTTAAATTTGGCAGAAATGCCAAATATAGCAGAATTGTCGCCATATTTGGCAAAGTTCCATATATATATATATATATATATATATTCACGGGCCCTTGCCACATGGCATGTCCCCATTGGGCCACGTGTAAGCCTCTCATTCTCCCACATATACATGTTGATATCATGCTAGACACGTGGAACCTTTTGGGTGTGCCACGTGGTGTCACCTGGGGGTGCCACATGGCACTTTTTCACTGGTCCACATGGCACCCTGAAAAACCCCAAATCTGAGTGACACGTGGAAACCTCTGGTGCTTCCATGTGGCATGATGATTTCACCATGACAAATGTCACTCTTTTTTATTTCCACGTGGGATTTATAGATGCTAATGTCATCCATACAGATGTTGATGTCAGCAGTATGGATGTTGACTCATCCCTGTTGACTGGGCTGGGTTGACCAAAACTTTGATCGCTTATAACTTTTGATATGTAACTCTGTTTGACAACTCGTTTGCACCATTGGAAATATTGCGATGTGATCTTCACATTCATGCTGTTTTAATGGAGTTTTGGGAAATTTGAGTCCATTGTCTTTCTCTACCTATTGAGGCCATTCTGACCCTCCAAAGACACTTTTGTGCATTTTGGGACACTTCTGAAACTTCTATGATGTCCCCTAGATCCATTCGGATAACGCCTCTCAACTGAAAAGACTTTTGGTCCCCAAAATTCATTACCTTAAGTTTCATGTCCATTGGACTTACAATAAGAAATCCTTACCCAAACTACCTCACAAGGCCTAACAATATCAACATGTGCCAGAAAAAGAAGTGATATCAACAATTATCACTTTTACACAATACCCTTCTACGGGGTCTGAATCGCAACATTTGATTTACAAAGATGGCCACTCTCGACTAACTCAAAAGGATTTTCCCCCATTTGTTCAACCATTTTTTCGAACATTTCCTCTTTACTGAGTTGTCCTTTATATGGTAGTTGGTCTTCTCCTGGTGGAGGATTTTCCTGCAACACTACCTAACTGATTGTCTCTCTCGAAGATGTCTATCTGGTCTTCTTGTCCCTCTTTGGATGTAGATCTGGATGTAAGGCCCAACAAGTTGCCTCATGATGCCCATCTCTACTACAATGGTTGCAGTCTCCTTTCTCCTTCAAAGAGGCATTCCCCCTGCTCTTTTTTGTGTGTGGAAAGAAATTTTCCATCATCGTCCTCCTCCTAGTTTCCATAACCTTCCTGCACAAGGATTTTATCTTCCAACACCGAGACACTGTGTGGTTACTCAATCCACAAAAAATGCATGGTCTTTGATGCCAAAATCTCTGCTTTATATGATTAACATACTTATAATCAAATGGAATTTTAGAGTTGAGATTTCTTATACTTCGGTGAGTTTCCTCTGAAGTCGGACTGGCAAGAAGAGTTGGTCTCAACTCTATCATTGTGATGCTCATCTCTCCTTGGAGATGTCTCGAATCCTTGATCATGAGGAGTTATGCTCTCGTCCTGCACTGAAAAAATTCCATCTCATGATGAACTGTTGACCTCTGGAGTCTCAGTGACTGTCCTGGGGTCTTCTTCCCAAATGATTTTGGATCTTTCTCCAACATCCTTTGGTACATATCCTATCCTGACATATCGAGGCCAAACCACTGCCTCGATGGGATCGACAATACCTTGGCCATTGGTTCCAAGGCCTCCTCCTTCGTATCCCATTTTTCTCATCAAATTTAAGCCGATGCAAGAAGCATGTTGTTCAAGGATTTCAAAATAATAATCAACATTAATCAAGAAAGGAACTATACATGGTTTATTTACCTCCACCTCAAACTGGGACCTTTGGTATGCTTCTTGAGATGTGTCCAGTTGTTCCT
>JZKD02S1755546.1:1207027-1225220 GCA_000966675.3 Picea glauca
AAGTCCACTTTTACATAACTTAGTTGATTAGTAACCGTATTAAATTCATTTAAATGATCTGCAATAGACCCACCTTCCGACATCTTCATATTAAATAATCTCTTCATTAGAAATAACTTATTGGACGCCGAGGGTTTTTCATACAATTTTTCCAATGCATCCATCAAACCCTTCATTGTCTTTTCTTTGGAAATATTGAAAGCCACCGACGTTGCCAGGCTCAGCGGTATCGTTCCTAGAGCCTTTCTGTCAAGAATATCCCATTCTTCATCTTTCATGGTCGTCGACTTCTTTGCTACTCCACCCAATGGTAGGAATAGATCCTTCTAATATAAATAATCTTCCATCTGCATCTTCCATAACTAGTAGTTTTGGTCGTTAAATTTCTCAACCCTAAACTTTCCATCTGCCGACATTGCTCCCACTCGAAGCAAGAACCCTCTTTTCCTACAAGTTACATTTCGCTCTGATACCAATTGTTCGATAAACAGGACCATGGAGAAATAAAATAAAACAAATGCGGAAACAAAACACAGAAGATACACAATACAAGAGAGACACGAATTTACGTGGTTCACCCAGTGTGGGCTACGTCCACCAAAGAAATTGCCAGGTCCTTCCTTTATTATTATCCAGCAAATGAAGGGATACAACCTACAGCAAAACCCGTTGTAACTTCCTCGTCTTTCTCTCATAGTCTCCTCTCTCAGAATACAATATTTGCCATCAACCATAGCCAAAATACATTTCCCTCATAAAAGAGGGTTGCCTTCTAGGGAAAAAACCCCTAACATAATCTCTACCGTTAGATCTATGACCTTATAATGAACGGTCCAGATTTACAATGAAATTACAATATACATTTACAAGGCAATTTTTCCTCTGGGGGCCCGCTTGCCCCCAGACCCCCCAGCCCGGGGGATAGCCCCCCCGGACCCCGCAGAGGGGGTACCCCCCCTCTACACTCCCCCGCGTGGAAGAGTGTACATACTTCTGGGGTGTAAATACTTCATGGGGTATAAACACGACTGAAAGTAAAATACCTATGAATCAGGAAGATAATTAGGCTCCACAACCAACAGTGGTAGGTGTCACCTAGGGATTGGCCGATGGGATGAGGGTGGGTCCCATTTAGTAAAGAGGTCCTTTGGATCTTCATGTCAATTATGGTCGTTGGATTTGTCAGGGTTCATCCTTAAGAAATCTGGGTCATAGATATCTGATGTATCGTTGTCAGAGGTAGAAGGTGGGTGAAATAGGAGAAGGTCTAAATGTTGACGACACTATCATTGGCGACATGATGAGATCAGTCGATATGCCATTGGGATAGGGGATATCCACTGTTGATTTCCATGAGACTTTTTCAAAAGAAGAGTGAGAACGATTACATTAGGAATGCCATGGCACATCAGCAACAAAGACAAAGTGTCCCTAGGATGACATGTTTCAGTTGTTGGTTGGTTGACAAGAGTTTGGAGAGGAAAGAAAGTGGTAACTATTGATATCGTTGGATATTTGACAAGGAGATCTAGATTGTTGTATCTATATGCTTCGTCATTGGAAATGGGGAATATTGGTAAGGTCACGTTTGAATAAGAAGTGTTGACGGCGATGGGATTCAAGGCTAACGATAATCGTTGATCGACGGAGGGACAAGGTGAAAACTTCACCGTAGATCTTGTGGGTTACATATGCATATCATGTAAATCTTGGGATTTGGGAATTAACCTTTGTATCAAATGAAATTGTTGACATGCTCTAAATTGTAGAGATCAAGAGCTGAGAGCCATAATATTTGGGGAAGGTACTCCTTGGTGTATTGTTGTCGGAGTTTCTCTAGTGGGAGTGAACTATGGGGTAAGAAGCCTTGATGATGACGATAGGTGGACCAAAGGATTGGGACCATGAATCTAATGTTTCACTGCCACATCGGATGGCACGAGTAATAAGCGGCCACGTGGATGCCACATGGTCAAGATTTGACCGTTGACCAATGAAAGCCCGAAAAATCTGAGAGGCTATAAATTTTGATCCTAAGTTTAGAACTGAGCACAGTTACAGTTGTTGGAAATATCTCGACGAGTATAAGATGATATCATGACTAGGAAAAGGTTTTTTGATGGTCGAGGAAAGCGAAAATTTTAATTCCTTGTCCCTTAAAAGGATACTTAGGGGGTTGGGTCTATTACAATAGACCTTGGTAGCTCACATTAGTTGCATGCAGCAAGAGAACCTTAGAAGAGAACTTGGTGAGGGAATAAAATGTCGGGGTTATGGTGGATGACCTCGTTTGATTTGCAAGTGTGATGCATGATGAACAATATTGGCATAAATAACTTGATTGGATTTTATAGACTTGAGTGCTTGGGATACATGTGGAACTAAGTAGTTGGAAATTTCACACTTGGGGGTTGCAACTGATGGTAGAAGAACATTCAAGAACAAGCATCTATGGAGCATAGTCATGGAATGCACTCATTAAGTGCACATCCCTTAAGAATACATCCATTGAATACACTAGTTGGGCGCACCATTATTGGGTGCACTTGGATCCTTGGGGGCACTTGTTGGGTGCATGGAACTTTAGGTGCAACACCATTGGAGATTGTATGGTCAATAGATAATTCATGAAGGGGGTAGAGACACCATTAGGCATAGTTGAGGTTGGCAATGTGGGCACTAAGTTCCACCTTAGAGTGCGGGGATTGCAAGTGAAATGAAAGTCTCATATAAAAGGAGGATGCCTAAAAAGTGATAAGGATGGAAGATAAATTATCCAATAAGCCATTCATATAAGTGTAAAGGAGCTCTATGATCATGCTAAGTTCAAGGTTGGTACAGTAAGGAAAATTTTACTTGTTGAGTGAGAAGAAGAAGAATATAGGGCTTGTAGGAGGCCAACCTATAGTTTCTTTAGGGATTGGATTATGAAATTTTATTAGGTAGTAGGCAGGAGGAAATATTTCCTTAGATTCATTGTACATATATAATACAGTTGCAATAAGAAGTCTACAACTCCCTTATTGTATATCTGTAACATTATTCACATAATAAATATAAGGCACATGCCCTGTGTGTGTTGATGATTACAGCTATGTGAGACATTCTCCAGCTTACAAACCTATGAGAGGTTGACCATTGCATATATGCAAGACTTTCTCCAGCTTACAAACATGAGAGAAAACCCCTAAGAAGGGTGTGTGGTTTCTATATAAGACAGAGATGGAACATAGAGATGACCTCCTCCATTCAGAGATGGAACGTAGAGATGACCTCCTCCATTCAAAGATGGAATGTAGAGATGAACTCCTCCATTCAGAGAGTTGAGAATAACTCCAGATGATTCTCCTCTGAGAAAGTCGATCTGTAGAGTTGGATGTGCCTATGGCTGAGCATAAGGTGAATGTGTGAAATCCCAAAGTGATGGGTTCATCATCATGAGAATAGAAATGAAGATGATGTGCTAGCCTCCTCTAAGTAGAAGAATTGACGAGAAAGTCCAGATGACCCTCCTATGTGATGCAGTGGGAAAGAAGATCTGTTGAGTGGATGTGTCTGTGGACGAGCACAGGTGAACGTGTGAAGAAATAGTTCTTCTATGTAATGAAGTGAGCTAGATATATGGACATCTCTGTGTATGTCCCCCTATTTTATGATCACTAGTGGGTGTAAAATATCCCTTGATATATTTTTCAAGAGTCAGACCTTCCTGTAACCCTAATTGTAATGTAAAGGGTACGGGTCAGCCCCACCTTAATGTAACTAGTAATTAATGTAAAAGACAATTAATCTGGTTAATATTAATTATATTATAAGCTAGTGAGGTCGGCCCTGTTGTGCCAATAGACACTTCTATTGATTGGTTCAGGTTAGTATAAGTAAAGGTAATTTCCCCATTGAGGAAATATATCTTTCATGTGAGTTTGCAAATTTCAGAAAGTACACCTTCTTGGGAAAAGTGTGCACCTCTCTTAGGCACTAGTATTATAGGGTTTGAGCACCCTATTGTGTGCTAGGTTTTATCTTGGTGGTGAAGGTATTTATATTGAAGAATATAGAAAGGATTTGATTGGGTTTTCTTCCCTTGTTGAGAAGGGTTTCCCAGGATACTTCTTGTGTTCTTGTGCATGGTGCTTCTTCTTGTGATCTTGGTTGCTGCAACATTTATGGTTATAGTTAAATGCTAAAATTGGAATGATATTAATGATTAACCTTAAATATTGAAAAATAAACATGGTATCAGAGCGTAGTTCTTGAAAGTACCCATTTCACAAGCATCTACCAAGTCTCCTCTCACTTTTTCAGAATCGTACGGCCCTCCTAGGGTGTCTAGAAAAATCTATACGACCCTCCTTTATGTGGTGCTCCATCCCTTAATACGTGGATGTTGGGGATATTTTTGAAATAGAAGAGTACAAACTCCTTCAGCACATCTCTAGAAGCTCTTAAAGTGAAATTCCGAGAAATTTTGATTTTTTTCCCTAGGGTTTCTAGGGTGCCGAAAATTTCTGCAGAATCCTGATCTTAGATTTATGGAATTTATTGAAGAAACTTTTTTTTTTATTTCGAGCAAGTATTTCTGTGACAATATCAATTTGACTATTGGTAGTCATAAGTCCAACAAAATCCAAGGTTACTAATTCAACCTAATCATTAGGTTTTCAAAATCCAGTTGGAGAGAGTTTGAAGAAAACAAACAAATGAAGAACAAAGCCTTATTAGAAGATAGGATTGATGGAGCAAGCAACATCAGCTCCTGGAAATCAAGGCTTCAGGTCACCCTTGAAGAATATGACCTCTTGTATGTGGTAACTAAAACCTTACCAGAAACAACTACAGATGTAGAGAAGAAGATAAGAAAGGAAGAAGATCTCAAAGCAAGAAAATTAATCATCTACTCAGTGAGAGATCATCTCTTACCTCATATTTCCAACCTAAAGACAGCTTATGATATGTGTGAAGCATTAAAATAAATGTTTGAAAGTGACAACACCCTCAAAGCTCTTACCTTGAAGAACCAACTTCAAAGTACCAAGATGATGAAAGGTGACACAGTGGCCATCTTCTTTATGAATATATCAAAGATTAAAGAAAATATAGAGACCATTGGAGAAATCATGTCTGATAGAGAACTTGTCTTAACCACTCTCAACAACCTTCCAAAAATGTGGGAGCCTTTTCTTCAGAGTATCATTGGAAGAGAATCTCTATTAACCTTTCATTGTCTATGGACAGATTGTACTCAAGAAGAACTTAGACTTAGAAATAGAGGGGTAGAAGATTCCTCAAAAGAAAATCATGATCTTACACTTCATACAAAGAAAGGAGGAAAATTCAAAAGAAATTTTAGGCAAACATTTAAATATGAAAAGTCTTCATCAAATCCAGGTTATCAAAGAAGAGATGTTTCATAAATTAAGTGCTTCAGATGTGATAAATATGGACACTATGCAAGAAATTGTCCAACCATGAAGAAGGGAAGACAATATTCTTCTACCACTGACATTGATCCAAATCCAACTAAAAAGAATGAAGAGAAGAGAGAGGATAAGTACTTCCTCTAAAAGCATGACTACAAACTAGGTAAATCAATTGATTTCTAATTTTATAGTTGATTGCATTTTTAATAAATGAAGGATATTATCCCTAGTATGGGAGCTCTGAAAGACTTGGACCATTATCCCTGGTATGGGATTCCAAACCATATTTAATTGATTATTATGTGAGAACAAGTAGAGATGTTGTCCTTAAAGAAGAGATACCCATTCAACAAACCTAGAGAATATCAGATATATATCGAGAGTGAGACATTACCTTCTCCCCATTCAGCAGTTCAGACGGAGACATACATTATTCCAACTAATCCAGTTTCTCCAATTGATATAACCAAAGATATTACAGTGGGGCATAAAAGGCATGCTCGGGATCTACAAAACTCTGCTAGAAGACAGAGAGACACACAAGTCCCTCAAGGGACACCTTGAGAAAGAAAAAGAGTTTTGAAAACTATTCTTCAGTCATGAGCCATTTCATTGAAGAAACAAAAGGATAAATAAATATGGAAATATGCCATAACAGAAGAATACCAGTATATATTAAAGAATTATGTATAATATATTTTTCAGAAACCAGAAGGGAAGTTTGTGAAAAATTCCAGGTAGAGAAAGTGTGTAGTTGACAGGAAGTGCAATAAATACAAAACTAGAGGACTCTCACAAATAGAGGGAGTTGTCTATGATGAGACACTTGATTCAATGAGACCTTTTACATTTCCATACATATTACCATTCATGAGTTGGAAAAATTATCATATGAATGGACTCTTGATGAGTTTAAATCTCAGCAAAGAGTATTGTTGATTCAAAACCCATATTATTACAGTGTTGGTGACGAGAGACTGATTTTGATGACTTATTCAGAAAGACATGATTGGATACAAGTAATCCCTGACTTCTGAATTCGAGATGAATAATTTGAGTATGATACACTACTTCTTGGGACAAAACGTATGACATAATACTGATGAGATTCTCTTGAGTGAAGGAAAATATACAGTGAAAACATTAAATAAGTTTAGTATGACAGAATGCAACATCCATCGTGATAGATTTAAAGAAAAAGATTGATGATGATTCAGACGAGACTGATACACAACTGATTGGATCACTGATGTATATGGTTAACACCAGACTTGATTTATGCCATGCAGTGAATGCGCTTAGTAATTTCATGAGTCAACCAAGACAGACTCACCAAACAACAACAAAACATGTATTGAGATATATACAAAGCATGGTTGGATATCACCTGAGATATTCCCTTAGTGTGAACTTGAGTTTGGTGCAAGATATGAAGATTCAGATTGAGTAGAAAATACAGTCGACCGAAAGAGCACATTCATTTGTTGTTCTACCATGAATTTTTCCATGGTTTCCTGATGCAGCAGAAAGCAAAACTATGTGGCCTTGAAGGCAGATCATATAGCACCAAGTGTGCGAAGCAATGTGGCTTCACAAGATTCTGACATATTTACTTGACCATGAGATGGATCCTATGATGATAACCAAGAACTGTGTGTAAATCTCCTTGAGAACTTAGTATTTCCTAATGGATCGAAAAACAATGAGATGTATCCTTATATCAGAGATATGATACATAAGAAAATCGTACACATGTAGTACCTTCCTACACATGAGCAAATTGTAGACATCTCCACCAAACTAACTTGGTGAAGAATTCCTCCCTAGTTGAGAGGGAGTGTTGATGACTCCAGCCAAGAAAAATTTCAAATTACATCCATGTGAGACTTGGCATAATGAAGAATGCCTCCCTATCTGAGAGGGAGTGTTGATGATTGCATCTATGTGAGACATTTTCCATCTTAAAAACCCGTGAGATGTTGACCATTCCATCTATGCGAGACTTTGTCCAGCTTACAAACCTGAGAGAAAACCCCTGAGAAGGGTGTTTGGTTCCTATCTAAGATAGAGTTGGAACGTAGAGATGACCCCCTCCATTCAGAGAGTTGAGAATAACTTCAGATGATTCTCCTGTGAGAAAGGTGATCTATAGAGTTGGACGTGCTTGTGGCTAAGCACAAGGTGAATGTGTGAAATCCCAAAGTGTTGGGTGCATCATCATGAAGATGATGTATTAGTCTCCTTTGATCAGAAGAGTTGACGAGAAACTCCAGATGACTCTCATGTGTGATGTAGTGCGAAAGAATATATCTTGAGTGGACGTGTCTATGGATGAGCACATGTGAACGTGTGAAGAACTAGTTCTTCTATGTAATACAGTGAGCTAGAGATATGGACATCACTATGGATGTGCCCCTAGTGGATGAGAACTAGTGGGTGTACAATATCCTTTTCTATATTTTTCAAGAGTCACACTTGCATGTAACCCTAATTGTAATGTAAAGGGTACAGGTCGGCCCCACCTTAATGTAACTAGTAATTAATGTAAATGATAATTAATCTGGTTAATATTAATTATATTATAATATAGTGAGGTCATCCATGTTGTGCCAATAGACACTTATGTTTACAGGTTTAGGTTAGTATAAGTAAAGGTAAATTCCCCATTGAGGAAACAGATATTTCATGTGAGTTTAGAAATTTCAACAAGTACACCTTCTTGGGAAAAGTGTGCACCTCTCTTGGGCGCTAGTCTTCTAGGTTTTGAGAACCCTCTTGTGTGCTAGGTTTTATCTTGGTGGTGAAGTTATTTCTATTGAATAATATAGCAAGGATTTGGTTGGGTTTTCTTCCCTTGTTGAGAAGGGTTTCCCAGGATACTTCTTGTGTTCTTGTGCATGGTGCTTCTTCTTGTGATCTTGGTTGCTGCAACATTTGTGGTTATGGTTAAATGCTAAAATTGGAATGATATTAATGATTAAACTTGAACATTGAAAAATCAAGATGGTATCATAGAGTAGGTCTTGAAATAACCCATTTCACAAGCATCTACCAAGTCTCCTCTCACTTTTGCAGAATCGTATGACCCTCCTAGGGTGTCCAGAAAAATCTATACGACCCTCTTTTCTGTGGTGTTCCATCCCTTAATACTTGGACACTAGGGATATTTTTGGAATATAATAGTACTACCTCTTCCAGCGCATCTCCAGAAGCTATTAAATTGAAATTTCAAGAAATTTTGATTTTTGGCCCTAGGGTTTCTTGGGTGCCGAAAATTTCTGCAGAATCCTGATCTTAGATTTATGGAACTTATTGAAGAAATATTTTTCTTATTTCAAGCAATAATTTATGTGACAATATCAATTTGAATATTGGAATTCATAAGTCCAACAAAATCCAAGGTTACTAATTCAACCTAATCATTAGGTTTTCAAAATCCAGTTGGCGAGAATTTGAAGAAAACAAACAAATGAAGAACAAAGCCTAATTAGAAGATAGGCTTGATGGAGAAAGCAACGTCAGCTCTTGGAAATCAAGGATTTAGGGTCACCCTTGAAGAATATGACCTCTTGGATGTGGTAACTAAAGCCTTACCAAAAAAAACAACAGATGTAGAGAAGAATATAAGAAAGAAAGAAGATGTCAAAGAAAGAAAATTAATCATCTACTCAGTAAGAGATCATCTCTTACCTCATATTTCTAACCTGAAGACAGCTTATGATATGTATGAAGCATTAAAATAAATGTTTTAAAGTGATAACACCCTCAAAGCTCTTACCTTGAAGAGCCAACTTCAAAGTACCAAGATGATGAAAGGTGAAACAGTGACCATCTTCTTTATGAAGATATCAGAGATTAAAGAAAAGCTAGAGACCATTGGAGAAATCATGTCTGATAGAGAAATTGTCTTAACCACTCTCAACAACCTTCCAAAATCGTGGTAGCATTTTCTTCAGAGTATCAGTGGAAGAGAAGCTCTACCAACCTTTGATCGTCTATGGACAGATTGTACTCAAGAAGAACTTAGAATTAGAAATAGAGGGGCAGAAGATTCCTCAGAAGAAAATCATGATCTTTCACTTTATACAAAGAAAGGAGGAAAATTTGAAAGAAATTTCAGGCAAACATTTAAATATGAAAAGTCATCATCAAATCCAGGTTATCAAAGAAGAGAAGTTTCAGAAATTTAGTGCTTCAAATGTGATAAATATGGACACCATGCAAGAAATTGTCCAACTAGGAAGAAGGGAAGACAATATGCTTATATCACTGACATTGATCCAGATCCACCTAAAAACAATGAAGAGAAGAGAGAGGAGAAGTACTTCCTCTAAAATCATGAATACAAAATAGGTAAATCAATTGATTTCTAATTTTATAGTTGATTGCATTTTTAATAAATGAAGGATATTATCCCTAGTATGGGGGATCTCAAAGACTTGGACCATTATCATTGGTATGGGAGTCCAAACCATATTTAATTGATTATTATGTGAGAACAAGTAGAGATTTTTTCCTTAAAGAAGAGATACCCATTCAACAAACCTACAGAATATCAAATAGATATTGAGAGTGAGACATTACCTTCTCCCCGTTCAACAGTTCAGAGGGAGACATACATTATTCCAACTAATCCAATTTCTCTAGTTTATATAACCATAGATATTACAGTGGGGCATAAAAGGCATGCCCAAGATCTACAAAACTCTGCTAGAAGACAGAGAGACACACAAGTCCCTCAAGGGACACCTTGAGAAAGAAAAAGATTTTTGAAAACTATTCTCCAGTCATGAGCCATTTCATTGAAGAAACAAAAGGATAAATAAATATTGAAAGATTCCATAACAAAAGAATACCATTATATCTTAAAGAATTATGTATAAGATATTTTTCAGAAACCGGAAGAGAATTATGTGAAAACTTCCAAGTAGAGAAAGTGTGTAGTTGACAAGAAGTGCAAGAAATAAAAAACTAGAGGACTCTCACAAATAGAGGGAGTTATCTATGATGAGACACTTGATTCAATGAGACCTTTTACATTTCCATCCATACTACCATTGATGAGTTGGAAACATTATCATATGAATGGACTCTTGATGAGTTTAAATCTCAGCAAAGAGTATTGTTGATTCAAACCCCATATTATTACAATGTTGGTGATGAGAGCCTAATTTTCATGAATTATTCAGAAAGCCTTATGATTGGATACAAGTAATCCCTGACTTCTGAATTCGAGATGAAGAATATAAGAAAGATACACTTCTTCTTGAGACAAAAATTATGATGGAAGACCGATGATATTCTCTTGAGTCAAGGAAAATATACAGTGAATACATTAAAGAAGTTTAGTATGACAAAATGAAACATCCACCATGATAGATTTAAAGAAAAAGATTGGTGATGATTCAGATGAGATTGATTCACAACTGATTGGATCCCTAATGTATCTGGTTAACACCAGAATTGATTCATTCCATGCAGTGAATGTGCTTAGTCATTTCATGATTCAACCAAGACAGACTCAACAGACAACAACAAAACATGGATTGAGATATATACAAAGCACAATTGGATATCACCTGAGATATGCCCTTAGTGTGAACTTGAGTTTGGTGATTCAGATTGAGCAGAAAATACAGTGGACTGGAAGAGCACATTCGGTTGTTGTTCTACCGTTAATGTTTCCATGGTTTCCTGGCGTAGAAGGAAACAAAACTCTATGGCCTTGAGTACCACAGAGGTGGAGCATATAGCACCAAGTGTGCGAAGCAATGTGGCTTCACAAGATTCTGACAGATTTACTTGACCATGAGATGGATCCTATGATGATAGCCAAGATATATGTGTAAATATCCTTGAGAACCCAGTATTTCTTGATGGATTGAAAAATGATGAGATGTATCCTTATATCAGAGATATGATACATAAGAAAACCATACACATGCAGTACCTTCCTACACATGAGCATATTGCAAACATCTCCACCAAACTAACTTGGTGAAGAATGAATCCCTAGTTGAGAGGGAGTGTTGATGACTCTAGCCAAGAAAAATTTCAAATTACATTCGTGTGAGACTTGGCATAATGAAGAATGCCTCCCTATCTGAGAGGGAGTGTTGATGATTGCAGTTATGTGAGACATTTTGCAGCTTAAAAACCTGTGAGATGTTGATCGTTGCAGTTATGCGAGACTTTGTCCATCTTACAAACCTAAGAGAAAACCCCTGATAAGGGTGTGTGGTTCCTATATAAGATAGAGTTGGAACGTAGATATGACCTCCTCCATTCAGAGAGTCGATAATAACTCTAGATGATTCTCCTGTGAGAAAGGCGATCTGGAGAGTTGGACATGCTTGTGGCTGAGAACAAGGTGAAAGTGTGAAATCCAAAAGTGTTGGGTGCATCATCATGAAGATGATGTATTAGCATCCTCTAAGAAGAATATTTGATAAGAAACTCTAGATGACTATCTTGTGTGATGTAGTGGGAAAGAAGATCTGTTGAGTGGACGTGTCTGTGGATGAGCACAGGTGGACGTGTGAAGAACTAGTTCTTCTATGTAATCAAGTGAGCCAAAGATATAGACATCACTATGGATGTGCCCCTAATGGATGAGCACTAGTGGGTGTACAAGATCCCTTGCTATATTGTTCAAGAGTCAGACCTACATGTAACCCTAATTGTAATGTAAAGGGTACAGTTCGGCCCCACCTTAATGTAACTAGTAATTAATGTAAAAGATAATTAATCTGGTTAATATTAATTATATTATAATCTAGTGAGGTCGGCCCTATTGTGCCAATAGAAACTTATGTTTACAGGTTCAGGTTAGTATAAGTAAAGGTAAATTCCCCATTGAGGAAACATATATTTCATGTGAGTTTGGAAATTTCAGCAAGTACACTTTCTTGGGAAAAGTGTGCACCTCTCTTGGGTGCTAGTCTTCTAGTGTTTGAGAACCCTCTTGTGTGCTAAGTTTTATCTTGGTGGTGAAGGTATTTCTCTTAAATAATATAGCAAAGGATTTGGCTAGGTTTCCTTCCCTTGTTGAGAAGGGTTTCCCAAGATAATTCTTGTGTTCTTATGCATGGTGATCCTTCTTGTGATCTTGGTTGCTGCAACATTTATGGTTATGTTTAAATGTTAAAATTTGAATGATATTCATGATTAACCTTGACTATTGAAAAATCAACAGGGTGTCATCTATCCATGTGTGTTTTGGACTATTTGTGTGTTAGAAGTTAATTTTATTTTCTTTGTTTTGTGTTGGCGAAGTATTGAAATATTAACTAAGTGTTAAATTATTTTTGGGATGTTTTAAAGGTCGCGGTTGGGCATATGCCTATTGTTGAATGAACTTGGTTGAGTATGAATTAGTTGCATTTGGGATATTCTAGCTTAAGTAAAAGTTATGAGAAAAGATTAAGTGAAGAGGCATAGTCTAGTTGTAGTAGTAATAGGCTATCCAAGCCCCTACAATTGAGGCAAGGTCGTGCCAGATGAACTCGGGTGCTAAACAAAACTTGGGAGAAACTCAAGTTTGCAAAGAAAAATTCAAGAAGACTATAGGTCTGTGACAAGTGGTATTAGAGATAATTTTTATATAGTTTTGGTTCTCTTCACCACCATCAATACCATGATGAGTGGTTTCAAAGCACTCTTCATCAAGTTTGAGTGTATTTTTTTGGATCGTTCATGCTTGTGCATGTCCTTCTTAATGTTGGGGCGGTTGAAGACCCCAGTTTTGTCCATAGTTGACCAACAAAAACCCAAGGAATTGACATATCAATCCTCATCCAAATACTGAGGAAGGTCTCACCTGAGATTCCATGAGGATCAAAAAAACCATATGGTCTTCCATCGATGATGATGAAGAACTAATTGCACAGAAATCCATCTAGGTTGGCATTCAGAAAATCCATTGAAAATTAATTAACAACTAACAATATGCAACAAATATCACACACATTCAATTAACACGTGAGTAACACATCATAAGACCAAAATCACTACAGATTTATTATCTCCATTCCACCATCACAAACATACATTAATCAACTCATTAATTGACAGTGACAGAGCCTTTCTCTCTTATACATTTGACCAATGTTACATTACATAGATCCATGTGTTTTCCCTCAGAAAATGTAGATGTGACAGACTCAGACTTACAACTAGATATATCAAAAAACATAGGCTCAAAGAGGGATCAAGGAAAACAATACCCACAACCATCAATCAGCAACCAACTAACTAATTGGCTAACTAGCTAAATCTCTTTCTATTGTCGTTTCTCCCTTTTACTCGCTTCTCAGCTCTGGCACTCTCTCACTTTCAGTTTTGTGCTCCTTTGAATGTCAGTCCAACATGATTATGTAACCCACATGCATTCCATGTAGCCTCTTTGTAATCATGGCAATCTCAACTACCTTGCGAGCTCATCTTCGTATTGCTCCACTTTCCCTCGTGTTTCCTGTACTAATCATTTGGGGAGATTTACCGAAGATTATTTTCTTCATTCCATCATGCATTGAAAAAAAATGAATCTAACATGCACGCACATTAACAAAATTAGATATGACGTGCACGCTTCATGTCACCCCTCATGCAGTTGCTTGAGCATGCGCAAAACTAGAATAGGCATGCACACAACTTCATTTGTGCATGTGAGTGATATTAACCCAAAAATTTAGTTTCTAGTAGGACCCCACCACTATTATTTGACTCCTCCTCGAGCCAATTACCTCATGGAGTGATTGATGTGATGGATAGAACCATCTTCATGAGTTCCTAGATTAACTCCTTGAATTGTTGATCGAGCTCATTAAGATTTTCTTAAAGTTCTTGGGTGGTTTCAAAAATTGAGCCTACATCAGTTGTTGTGACTTGAGGAGCTATCAAATTTGTTGTTTCCATTTTCTTAATCAAGGGGCCAACAACAACATGTGCGTCTATCAGCTGGGTATAAAATATTAAGGCCTTATTGACCAAAATAGTGATTATCTCTGAGATCATTTTCTTCTCATCCTAGATGGAATCAATCTCCTTAGTTTTAGATGCAATAGATATTATTGTAGTCGGTCGCTTTCCTAGAAGAAGAGAGGCCAAGCTACTCTTTTTTTGTGTGAACTCAGCCACAGCTATGCAAACTCTATCATCAATGGTACTCAACTCAAGAGGGTTCTATAGATGAGTCCATAAACAAAAGATACATTTGATCACCCCCAAAAATTATTCCAATCTGTGATGGCCATATTGAATGGATGCTTTAGCCAATGCAATAGTGTAGTGAAGCTCAAGTGTCTCCATATTCATTTGATAGAGTGGTATATGTAGAGCTAGAAGTTCTGAGTCCAAATGTTTTGGGCAGGCCTTCCTAGTTGAAATATTAATATAGGGGGTGTTGTGACCTTATGTTGATGTGGTCTGTATCTGCACATATAAACTATCCACCATCGTTATGAGATGTGAATTTTTTACTAATCTTAGTATATTGAGCCTTTATGGTTGCATGGGATGCAAATTTTGTATCATATTTTTGTTGTAAGACTTAGTGATCTTGAACCTACCTTTTATAACACTCATGTTTGATTGTGCATGATGATGTCCACTTCATGTCGTTGTTGTAGATGCATGTGAGCATGATCAAGTGTTTGGTGTTGATCACTCTACTCGGAAAGTAGGGTGGAAACACATTCTTGTACCACTAGATTCAAAATTGGTGCCAATGTGATGCCAGTAGTGGCTATGTCCACTGGAGTGGGTACTAACGGGTCAAATCGAAGAACCTGTGTGGCATTGATGGAACTGCTCACTAAATCCAGTGACCAAGGTGGATTTTCAGATGACTTCATTGTTCCCCTAAGTTGGCAACAGAGATGTTCAACATTGCAAGTATCCTCTACATGGATTTTTTGTTGTAGTAACAACTTTATTTTGAGATAAATGATTAAAGTCACTACCCTAGGTGTCATTTGTCTTGGACCTTGTGGTACCAAGGGAGTGGTAATGTAAACGGTTGGACCATTTTATTTCCTTTCCACCTTAGCTAGGGTAGAATTTGTTGAATGTTGCATGAGGCATGGATCTCGAGGCCACTTAGATGAGGTTTCATCATTGGATCCCCCATAGTGGGGACTATTCTTTGTGCCTACAGTTTCACACACTCGACATGCTTGTATTCCTAGTTTCTCTTAGTGAAGATTTATAGTCTCTATTTCTTTATTGAGGATTGGTTGTAGATGTGTCGGGCACTTGGTGACTCCTTTTTATATGTCCTCTTTCATGACGTGGAACAATAGTAACACCATTTCATCTCCTTGGTCATCATTGGGATAGATGTACATGTTATGAAAATTACATTCAAACATAAGGTAGCTACCATACTTGTCACTAATATTGCACAGTTGCGAAGTAGTTGTCTATATAAGTTTTTTGTACCATTGTTGAAAGATTTTGTTGTGAGACTCTTGAAAAATAGGGTCCCTGCTTTCATGCAATATTAGGAATCGAAAAGCTGCAAACACAGGGCCATTCCTAGCAGCTCATTCAAATCCTGGAGGGGCCTTCCACAGAACCATTTTGAGGATTTGGGTAGAAAAACAGACTAGTCAAGGATTTTATAGGGGATTGGTTGGGTAGAAAATTGGACTGGTCAATCATTGATTTCATAAATTTCCACCCCACGTGTTCCCTAGCGTGTATTGTAAGAACTATATACCTTTCTCTAGGCCATGTCTTTAATAGTCATCACTTTTTTGCGCTCATATTCATGCATGGGTAATATTGTAACCCTCTGGATTGCTACTACATCACCTAGATATTTACCCCCAAGCCAAAGGTATCCCCCATGGAGGCAAGTAAGTAAGAAGTGTACATATATGGTCACTGACCCCCCATGGAAAAAGTGAGGAAAATAAACCAATGACAATGTGTCAGCCTAATGAAGAGGTTTGGCCCATTCTTGTGTTATCACCAGCTGTTGGTAGTCCACACTTAAAACCACCTTCGCATAATTATGAAAATTCAAGGGTAGGAACTATTCGGGATCTCAAATGTAATGATCAATAAAGTGGACAACTTGCATGTTTCCTGTCTAGGATCCTATGAAGCTCACATGTCAGGGCAACGATGTCTCTAGTATATGTCGATATTGGGTAGTCTTGGATTTATTCTGGGCCTGTGGCCTACTTGAAGAAGCCATTTAAACTATTTTTGTTGGGTTCTAATATTTTATAGTATTAGGATTTTTATCATGTATTCATGCTTGCTTTTGCTCCACTCTTCCACCATTCTAAACTTTTGACCTCTTTCTTGTAGAAATAAGAATGTTGATGCTTATCTAGATGTTGGCCCTCGACCAAGTTTTGATAAAACCTTGGTCTAGTTTGACCACGTTTTGTAATTTGACGTAGAGATTGAGGAAAAAGCACCCAAGCAAAGATGAGATCGCAGATCTCACTTGTTTTTCGGACTTTGTGGACCTAGTAAGGGGTTCTTAGGGTTTTTGTAATGGGTTATGGGAGGTCAACCCATGGGTTCTCCCATGTTTAGGCCTAATTGGAAAAGTGTAAATAAGTGTAAGAATGTATTGTAGAAGAGAAGCAATGTAGGATAGTTGTGAGGCTAAGTGAAATTAGTTATGATTGCTTTGTGCAACAGAATGTGTATGTAAGGATTTGTGCTCGATAAAAGAGTTGGCTCTATGCATTGACCTAATTTTGGGAAGGAGGATCTAGTGCTTAGTGTGAACATCTCATGTCCTCTACAAAGCTTGGCTCTGTGTCTTAGTGCACAGGAGTAGATGAATGTAAGAGATTGAAGAATAATAAAGAAGACGAATCAGTTGGTGGAAGTAGCCCCATGCTAGGGTGAACCAAGAATATCTTGTGTCTTTGGCGTGCTCTGTGTTGTCTTATTCACGTTATTAATCTTCTTAGTGCCTTATTGTTATATATGATAGATAGATTTGTTGTTGCTTGGTGCTTTACTTGAGAATGAATGCTAGATCTAATTGAATGCTATGTTCAATGGTAGAAGTGTTTAATCTCCATTGTTACACTGTCGATCTATCTTAGGGTTTTTTCTGGGATGTTAATAAAATCTAATGAACTAATGCATATCACCTTCTAAGTTTTTCTAAAATACTCTGTGAAGTGTCATAATCACAGATCTGTGTCCCATCTTGGTTACAGACACCTAAGTCTTGTACCCCCCCTACCTCTACCTTGGGTGAGACTTCACCTACTTTGCAAGTGTTGCCAAAAGGGTTGGTCGTTAAGGTTTTGTTGGTGTGTTGTTGAAGCGTTGAACCCTGGGTCTTCCCCTATGCCAACAAATGGATCTGTTGTTGGGACCTGAAACAGTGATTGTTGGGAACTGAAGTAGAGAAAAGAGAATCTATGTGTGTAGATCTACTATTGTAGTGTGTAGTATTCTACTTGACTTGCGAAGCTCTGTGCTAAGAAAGAAACCTGATCTGAAGAAAAGAGGTAAGATCTTAAAAGAGGTAAAGCTTTATGCTTTGATAGAGTAAGATAAGTGAAATTTCTATTTTCGAAAGCATGAATTTAGGTATGTTTAATAGATTTTGTCCTAGTTTGAAAGCTAGGGTGCAGTTGGAAGAAAGATTTGATCTAAGTAAAGCTAATAGAAATGAAGAAAGATATGTTATTCCTATGCATAGAAAGAATTTTTGGACTAATAAGTGGATGCAAGAACCTAGCAGGGATGATTTTAAGGATGGAAATTTATTTTAAAATGTAGAAACCTTG
>JZKD02S1755546.1:1225270-1251073 GCA_000966675.3 Picea glauca
TAATTTTATCCTATAGAATTTGGGCGAATCATTTTTAAAATAGCGAATCTCATTTTTGGAAAAACCATGGAAAATTAGCCCATGAGCTAAATTTAGCCCCTAAAATCATCCATGGAACCTAGAAAGAATTTTTTTCAGATTGCAGGTCCAACACGGTGATCTTAGTGCATAGTACAGGAGAGGTTGGGGAGCGTTTAAGAGAAAGAGAGGATTGACACTATGTTATAACTGCAGAAGATCAAGACATCTTGCTATGGAATGCCCTGGTACAGGTCCTATTTGTCTTTGTTTTAAAATTGTTGGTCATGAAGTTTAGGATTTCCCAAAGATGATTGTTAAAGTTGAAAGGATGAACATAAGACAAGAAAACGAAAGTCTAGAAACTAAGAACATGTTAGAGAATCAGAAAGAGATCAAATTAGAGGAATTTCAAACTACATTAGTGCAGTTGAAAGAAAAGATGGATGTTCATAGAGATATTAGTTTACCAGAGATCATGAAATTAAAACAACACATAAGTACAAGAATAAAAGACTTTGACATATACTACGTCTTGTATGAGGAAACACAATTGAATATTATGACAGAAGACACTTGGGAAATTTTTGGAAAGCCTATTTTGGTACCTTCGTTGGGAAGGATAGGCTTATTTAAGGGAAAGATGATAACCCTATGTGGAACAGTTACTAATGTACCTATTATCATTCATGGAACATCGACTGAAGAGGAATTTGAAGTCATTAAGTTTGTTGATAACAATGCCCCTTTCCCACTTTGGTTAGGAAAGACTTGGATTGAGAAGGATCATATCAGAAGAAAATCATAGGAAGAAACTGCAAAAAATAAAAAGCAAGAACTAAGGGATTTCATAGCTAGAAAAATATACTAACTAATAGCAGAACAAGAGGATAAGTTGAAGAAATAGAGGGAAAGAGAACTGGTTGTCGATGTTCAAAGAATGCAAGAAGGTTTGAACAACCTATCCATGAAAGAAAGAAGAATGCCCACCCAGGAATTAATAAGAGAAGGGATATTAACTTTGAACCCGTTGGAATCACATCAACAATGTAAAGTCACTATACTAGGAGAAGATAAGAATAAGAATGGAAAGACAAATCCAGAAATAGTTAGAGAGACTCGGATCAAAGGAAAGAAGGAAAGGAAGCTCAGTAAGAAGAAATCCAAGTTAGAAAATCTTCAGGAAGCTACAGAGAACAAATGGAAGACTTCGCAGGAGGCAAGTTTGCAGGATTTGAACCTTGCGGGGAAAACAGGACCACGCAGGATGGGACTTCGCCCTGGCGAAGCTATATGACCATTGAAGGTGCCCCACCCATTATAAAAATGTTGCAGAACGTCTAGAAAATGCATTTATGGGTGGATAGATCGTTGTTGGATGATGAGACTGCGCCATAACGGACATATTCTCATTGATGGAAGCATTCTTGCCCATTGGAAGAATCTGTTACAACAATCTCTTAGTTAACCTGTCGGACGGTACATCCGAACCACTTTTTTCCACCCATGATTAACTGAGCTAACAGAGAACTTCTTGTGTGTCGAGATTTGTTATCTGAAACTAGACGTCATTGTCCATTTTTCTACCCTGCTTATCTGACCACCTACCCCAACTCGTCTGTTTAACAGTGAGAATGTCGGGCGAACGCAAAGAGTTAGAGAAGTCCGTTGAGGAGGTTCTTAAAAATTTTATGGCTGATAAAGCTATGTCTAAAGGAGTACAGTCATCCTCGACCAGGGGATTGTAGGCTTCCCTTCGACTAGACGTTGTTTGGGCGATGTCAACCCCGTGACTGAGCAGCGAAGTAAGCATCGTGATGATCTAGATAATGCGAAGAAGATCCCATCGATATTACCAGAGTATATCCCACCTTTTGCTAGTGCGCTTAACTATGACAGCATCCCACGAGACTATGAATAAATTTTGATCACCACGTACATTCTGAAGGGAATACGCGTAGTTGGGAGTCAGTTAGGACAGATCCCACTACTGAAGAATAGCGATTTTAATCTCGGCCACAAAAATAACTATGCGATGCTCTCACCCCATAGATACTTGACGAAGAGAACTGGGAAGAAGCCTCACCTGGTCTCCTAGCCATGTATTAAGGAGTTGGCGCAGTCCACTCTACTAAACTTGATGAAGATTCCCCATTTTGGTTGTCACCTAGAGGTTAATGTTTGCGTTAAACTCTTCCTGTCGTGCTACCATGGTGAATACATGTGGCTCAAACAACAGATTACTGTGGATCCAAAAATGATCCACTTGATTATAGGATTGAGCATACAAGGACCCGAACCTCAGTAGTTTTACCCAGGGAAGGCCTCAGATCGCTCCCTAGCATAGCGCATCAAGGAGGCATACGACGAAGTCAAAAAGGGAAAGCAAGGCTACAAGGTAGCCTCTATCCAGGATGGCACAATGTGCCTCGCTTTCCAACTCATAGCTGGAAAGCTCGTAAGAAAGAATCACCCCACACAGATCATCGAGTTCATGGTGGACCTCGCTAGAAAATGTGTGGAGGACATGCAGATGAATTGGGTGAGTTACCTCATCAACAAGCTTGAGAAAGACTCTCGCGAAGCTCAAGATCAAGAATACAAGTTTCACTTTAGCTAGTTTCTCGTATTGATTGCATTTATCGCTTGGAAAATACCAGAAGGAGCCACCTTCCCGAAGATTGAACCATCAGAGCCCTTGGCCACTAGGTTCTCTACCTTGTGGTACACCAACAACATGTTGAGGAAATGGCAGTCAAACATTGTGTTCCATGCATATTATCAGCAACTGAAGGTTTCCATTGAATCATTTATGCGCATGACACCACGCACCTTTCACCAGTACAGAACAATAGCCAAGTTCCATGCAGATCGACATTTTATCTATATCACTACATGTAGAGATGAGAGAAAGGAAGAGTTATAATCCTATTACAAGATGAAAGATGGAGACATGAAGCAGATCACGAAGGAGTGGCCAGAGGAGTTCCTTGTACCGATTGATGATGCAGAACTCTCCAACAATGACATCATAGGAAGCCCCCTCATCACCTAAATCGAGCATACAGGACAGTCTAGTGCGAAGAAGAAGAAAAAAAAGGAGGTAGTTCAGAATATAGAGATTGATGAGGAGGACAGCACCTCTGAAGAAAATGGATCTGGTTCACTAAGAGGAGGAGATGAAGTAAATGGAGAAGGAGGAGGGGATGAAGGAGAAAATAAAGGAGAAGGTGAAGCTACACCATCGAAGGATCCCCCTACTGAAACAGAAACACCATGGAAGAGGAAGGTTTCTTCGCAAAAACCTTTGGCAAGGAAGAAGAAACACGCTAGCAAGCCCTAGATGGAGGCCACACTTACAGAGGATGATATTAGTCTAGTCCACAGATCCATGGAGGATGCATTGGAGGACATCATGTAGAGATATGGAGCGAAGCAGAAAGAGTTGTATGAGAGAGTTGAGAAGGAGCTAAAGGAAATACAACAAGCTATTCAATTGATCTACGCAGTACCTACTACGCCTTCTTTGTCACAGGTTGCAGAATTGGTGTATGAGCCAGCCCAACTAAGAAGAGTTGCAGATGCAACAGAGGCCCAACTTTAGAAAGTCAAAGAAGAAAAGGAGAAGGCTACAAAATCCTTGAAACAAGAGAAAGAGGAAGTATTAGAGCAACTACGAGTTGTGCGGTACTGTGTAACCACCTATGAAAATGAGAGAGATGAGTTTTGGGCACTGCTCAGGGAGGACAAAGAAAAGATATAGACAGAAAAGGACCAGCTGCTCACAGAGAAGATTGAAGTCAAATAAACGGTGAATAAGTCACTTCGCTCTGTTCCAGGCTTGGCATAGGAGGAACATGAGTCAGTCGAGGTTCAAGTGGTAAAGCTCGTTGAGCCCATCTAGTATCTTCAAGCGAGGCTAATGGAGTTGAAGATCCAAGAAGTACCGAGCACTCCATAGGAGGTGCGTGATCAGAGAGAGGAAGCCGCTAAGAAAGCAGTTGAAAGAATCATATCTCTCACATCAAAATGAAAATAGCTTAGCGATAGAAGCACACAGACCTATGAACGCCTCAAAAAATACCCAGACCTAATGAAATTGGAAGTGCAATTACAAGAGGTGCAACAGCAGGCCTCTTTCGTGTAGGTGAAGATGAAGCTACTCACTATGGTAGAAATAATGAAGAGGTTCCAGGAATAGCGCATAGTACAACAATAGATTACTTCCATCCAGGGCAGGGTAATGGAAGTCGTGTAGAAGCTGTGACCTATGTAGGATGAAGCTTGCAAGGTGTTTGAAGAAATTGAGGGGCAAGGCTCACAACTAGACCAAGTGGTTGCAACAGTGGAATAGCACCTGGAAGGGCCTATTACAGAGAAGATGATCCAAGAGATCATTGAGTAGGAGGCTCAGGTGAAAGAAACAATTCGAGGCAACTCAAGTGAAGCTCAAGGCCCTCGAAGAAGCATTTCCCAAACCTGAGTGACTTGGGAAGAGTCACAAGTTAGTGTTGGGGGGCTGTTGGCCCTTGACCAAGTTTTGAGGAAACCTTCATCAGGTTTGACCACTTTTTGGACTTCGACACAGAGATCGAGGAAGGAGCACCCATGAGGAGCTGAGATCATGGATCTCGCTTGTTTTGTTGACTTTGTGGACCTAGTAAGGGGTTCTTAGGGTTTTTTCAATGGGTTATGGGATGTTGGTCCATGGGTTCTCCCATGTTTAGGCCTAATTGTAAAAGTATAAATAAGTGTAAGAATATATTGTAGAAGAGAAGAAATGTAGGATAGCTACGAGGTTAAGTGCAAGTATTTCTGAGTGCTTTGTGTAACAAAATGTGTATGTAAGGATTTGTGCTCAATAAAGGAGTTAGCTTTGTGCCTTGACCTAATTTTGGGAAGGAGGATCTGGTGCTCAGTGTGCAAATATCCTATCCTCTACGAAGCTTGGCTCTATGGCTTAGCACACAGGAGTATATGAATGTAAGAGATTGAATAATAATAAATAATATGAAGCAGTTGGTGGACGTAGCCCCACGTTGGGGTGAACCATGTATATCTTGTGTCTTTGGCATGCTCTGTGTTGTGTTATTCATGTTATTAATCTGCTTAGTGCCTTATTGTTATATATGATAGATAGATATGTTGTTTCTTAGTGATTTACTTGAGAATGAATGCTAGATCTAATTGAATGTATTGTCCTAAGTGGTAGAAGTGTTTAATCTCTATTGTTACTACACCGATCTATCTTAGGATTTGTTCTGCAATGTTAATAAAATATAATGAACTAATGCATATCACCTTATAATTGTTGCTAACATAATATGTAAAGTGTCATAATCATGTATCTGTGTCCCAGCTTGGTTACAGACACCTAAGTCCTATAACCCCCCCCCCCTACCTCTACCTCGGGTGAGACTTCACTTGCTTAGTAGGTGTTGCTGAAAGGGCTGGTAGTTAGGTTTTTTTTGGTGCATTGTTGAAGCATTGAACCATGGGCCTGCCCCTGTGCCAAAACTGGAAAAGTATTAACTCAAAGAGAGGAAAATTTCCAATTGAGTATAGCGGTACAATTGGGGGGGAATGCATTAGGTTGTTAATAAAATCGGAGTTTCATAGAGTGTTCCTCACCCCCCGCCATAGAATTCATATTGTTACTATCCTAACAGTCCCTTCAAAAGTAAATAAGGGAGGGTTTAGTGATGCGGCCCCATTTTATTTTTAGATTTTTGAGCCACGTCATCCCTTTGCATTCCCTTTTTCATTCATGATGCATGGCCACCCCAATTTATTATCAAAGATGTGTAATATCTGGGTGAAATCCTAATTTTTACGGTCAATTACTGTCTCATTAGGCTATCCCCTAGGTACCATACAACAAATCTTTCACTTTTTATAACATGAAAATAATTGGGCCATCATACTTTAATTGTGATAGTGACATCTTCGTACATGCACGATTATTATTTTCTAGTGGCATCGCACATGCTTCCTTTTCACCCCTACATCAATTCACCCTTGGTTAATTGGTCACAACAACCCCTAGTGGCTCACAACATTTTTTCACACGTGCCCATATAGTAAGTTGTTTCCACTGAGGAACTGAACTTGACCCGTCTGGATCTAGTGGCATCCAATGGTTACCCACTACTTCATTACTCCTGTGTAACTCGTTTGTTTTCTCAATGGGGTTGACTAGGATTGAACGAGTGGATTTTATTTCTAGTGAAACATATGGTGTATCCATATCCATTCTATATGCATGTTTCTCCCTTACTTGTCCAGTAGACAACCAAGGAACCAGGGGAACATATTTCTTTCTCAGCAGTGTGCACAAGGCCTTTAGGTACCAATTGTGTGTCCCTTGCTCATTCTTGGATACCCACTCCCTTTCACAAGAACACATATACAGATGGATATCCACCCATGGCCTGAGCCTTTCTCTTAGTGGTATCTCCACAACTACCCATTCTAAAAAATATTCTCGATGCGCATCCTACCATTCTGCAGGTACTCCTATTATTATTGTATCGAGGGCACAAACCCAATGGTGTTTGAGAATGTGTTACATCCATATAATAAACACATCCACCAAATCCAACCAAGGATGATTTTAGGGGCTAAATTTCGTTCATGGGCTAATTTTCCATGGTTTTTCCAAAAACGAGATTCACTATTTTAAAAATGATTCGCCCAAATTCTATAGGATAAAATTATTTTATCTTAAAAAACGCCAAAATTTTATAAAAACTATATAAAATACATAGAAATTTGAATATTTTCTAAAAAATATCACCAAACATTTATAGTTGACATATGAAGGATTAGTAATATTCGCCAAGTTTTCTACATTTTAAAATAAATTTCCATCCTTAAATTCATCCCTGAATCCAACCCATCAAACCTGTAGGATCCAAACTATTCTTTGAACACTTCAGTGGTAATATGTGCACATATCCCTATTGAAACTTCATAAATCTTGTTTTCCACCTTTCCATGATGTCATCTGAATCAGTATTATATGGCATCATGCTCCTCCAACTCAATTCCCCATCCTCCATAGGATTGACATAATATTCCCTAAGCCTTGTGATCTTGTATATATTTTGAATAACTAATCTCTGAGCATCCCCATCTACTAGCTCATTGTAACTATCCCCTTTATTAGGATCTAAAGTTGCAATCACACACATGGTGTAAATCTCAAATGACATTTGTCGCGTCTTCAGATTTAACACCGCAGCTTTTTCAAAGTCCTAATCAATGTCAAGTAGGGAAGGGTAGGGATCAAAATCATCTATAATCTATATGAATTGAAAATCATCCTTCGTCTTCACCCCTTCTATGTTCACTTTGACTTGCTCCAATCAACCTATAGGGTATATACTATATTGATTTTCCAACCACAACTGAATGGGTGACCAAACCAAGTTTGGTTTACCCATTAATTCCCATGACCTTTTTGGCAGGATGGTCACATCAAAACCCAAATCTAGCATGACACCATCCATTTCATAACTACCAACTTAAGCTATCATCTTGAACTCTCTTCCGGTGTGCTTCTTATTACTGAGCTGGCACAGATCCATTTCTGGTAGGGGGGGTGATATATCTCTATATGTCCCTTCTTCCCCCATACAGGTTTATAACATCTATGTCAACCTTCACAAACGATTAGGATCACTTAAAAATCTGAAGAAAAAAAACATAAGAAGTTACTTACTTGATCCTCATCTTTTGTCTCATTACCCAAGTCGTGTAGTGCTTCTTCACGTGCCATGCACCTCAACTCTTAATTTACATGTTCCTGTGTTCCCCTTTGTTCGATGTTCCATAATTCCTCCTATCTATGTGCTTCTTATAGAAACCTCTACATTGTTCATTGTATTTTCTCATGCACATGAGCTTCCTCCAAAGATATATGCATGATCCACTACAATTCTTCATGGGCGCGGGCCTCTTCCAGCGACCTTTGTGTCACTCGTTTCACTTCCTCATGGATCCAATACTCTTTAAGTGAACTTTGTGTCATGATTTGAATCTCTTACTGTTCTCTTTCTTCCTCGATGTCCCTTTGCGTGTCACATAGAAATTGCTTCTACTGAGCACAATCAAACTCGGGAAGGGGCTTCTCCTCCTTTTTTATCTTCCCCTCCGGCCTTTGAACTGAGATTTCACCATTCTTGAATTCCATTCTCATATTTTCTCCAACTCTATTTATCACTCAGACATCAACCTCATCATCCTTTTTCTTATGCTTCATGGCTCTATAGTCACCATGTTGCAATGTGTCTTTTTCTCTTCCCAATTTTTCAACAAGTCAAGGCAATCCTCGGTTACATTCTTGGGGTTGTAACAATACCTATAGAGATCACACAATTTGGTACAAAATATTGATACATAACCAATTTATCCACAGTTAAAACAAGTGGGGGTCTACCTCTCCCTCATCCATATCCCCATCCCCTACCTGTTTCATATCTGCCTCTAGGACCTCCTTTATATCCACCTCTCTCAGTAATTCCACAGTCACCACGCTTATGTTCCTCTTGTACCCTAAATACATTGTGGTTGTGATATTGCATCAGCTAGAGTGTTCATAATTTGTTCACATCGTGTCCTACAGACTTGTTGAATTTGCAAAACAAAGTATGATGCATACTCTGATATTTATCCAATGTTGGGTGGCAGGGTGGTACATGGCCTCACTGTTTGCAAATTTGGCACGGTTCTTTGTGAGGCCCATTTGGAAATGGAATCAATGCACCCATTCCCAAATATTTTCCAAGTACAATACACCCATCTCTGCAATTCCCCTCAGACTGACACATGGTACACCATACTTGATCGTGCACAAATTTTTCCTTTTCCATATCCTATAATTGCATCGTCAGGTTGGATAGCTGAGACTTGAACTTCTCCAACCCTACCGATGTCTCTCCTACTCTCTTGGTGTAGCCTCCAAGCACATTTCAATTTCCACCACTTTTTCCTAAGTAGTCACCTTATTCTAGGTGAGCAGTACTTAGATATGGGGAAGTAACCCTACAATGAACCATTCTCTATGTTGCACTTCCCATATATGGAATGTCAACCTATCTAGAAAAATCTTAAACTGTTGGTCATAATCCCATACATTTTCTCCCAGTTTCTACTTAATCTCTTCGATATATGTAATACATCGAGACTTCGAATTACATTTCTACAATTCATTAAGTATATCTCTATTGATTTATGATAGAGACCTTTCCTATCCCTCTCGCGCAATGGCCTTGTACTTCATATACCACGTTAGGGATTTGTCTCTAAATGTGGTCTCCAGGTACACAATATTTGGTGCCTCATCTATGACCCTCTTCATAGACCATATCACCTCACATGTGAACCAATGTTTCTCTGCATCATCTCTACCCATTCCTTATAACATGGGTAAATGAATGGAACTATCTTGATTCGCCATCCTCAACCTCAAATTATGTCCTCTGAACTGATTATTGGGTATCTGGGATATTTGTACTAGTATTATTCATGGTGAAGTAGCACTGAGTTCATTTTATTCTTCACTCGTCATTTCACTTCTTTCTCCTCCTACTCTTTATTTTAATCCTATCTCCTCACTATCTTTTGTTCTTTCTTCTTGTCTACAAATACTCAAGGGGGGTAGTTCGAAGGGGGGATAACTCCATCTTCTTCTAAAATTTCTTGTGAGGGAACCCAGATAATTTCCTACCTGCAGCAACACAAGACCATCCACTATTGCTAACTCTTCCCCCCCACCACTAAGGGATCCTGCATCTTCCTCTCCTACTTTTGCACCTCTACTTTGCACCCCATCTTGCTCTGGAATTTCAGCACTCTACAATTACTACTACTACTACTGGTATATCCATCGAATACCCTACTCTCAATGTCACACCTCTTCATGGGCCTATCATCATCTATTCTCCTCTTCAAAACATCACACTCTTTATCACTTCCTCCATGTGTGGTCTTCTTCCTCTTCATTTAGGGCCTAACCCCTCATCACACACTCCTTACTAAATTCCTTATGCTTCTTTGTTTCACTCTCCTCCTTGACTCCACTCTTCTTGCATACCCTTTGACTCTCTCTATCTCCTCTTCTCTTCTAGGTCATCCTATTCCTTACCTCATTTTAACAAATTTTGTATCCCCCTCAATCGATCCATATCCTCTCTCACTTTCCCCCCTTCTTTTCATCTCCCCCCAGCACTAGGGGAGTCTACTCAACCATCCTGTCAGGATCCATGCAAATCAACCACTTCTAAACGAACAACATTTTTATTTAGAGTGGTATTTATTCTAATATCCTTCTTCTATGACCTTTCGTGAACTTTCTTTCAACCTTGTTAAAAGCATCAGTGTACGCAACAACAAATTCGATTATATACCCTTCCTTCAGCCCCGCAAACCAGAAATTGATGGTCTGGGTCCACTTGTTATCCAACTCCTTAAACCTATCGACCGTGACTTGATCCCATATCAAAGGTTCTTGTGGCCTCAAATAATTATTAGTAGAAACATTCCTCTTCAACCATTCATACAATAGATAGGGAAATTCATCAAAGAAAATTCCATGCATATTAGAGTAGAGATACATGTCCTTTCATCACTTCACATTAGTATTTAGACCTTGAGTTTCCTGTCAAACAAAATCATCTTCTTTTGCAGTCAAACAATATTGAATTTCTTCCCGAGATGGATACCACCTTGTTCTTTGCTTCATCACTTAATACAAAAACTTCAGGTCTCGACAACGGAAACATTTGTTGGATCGTTCATGCTTGCACCTGTCCTTCTTAATGTTGGGGGCTTGAAGACCCAGGGTTCATCCAAAGTCAACCAAAAAAAAACCCAAGGCATTGGCATATCAATACGCATTCGAAGACTAGGGAAGGTCTCACCTGAGACACCGTGAGGATAAAAAATACCATTTGGACTTGTGTCAATAATGATGAAGGACTAATTGCACATAAATCCATCCAAGTTTGCATTTAGACAATTCATTGAAAACTACTTAACAACTAACAAGATGCAACAACAACACACACACATTAAATTGACACATGAGTAACATACATACATTCATAATACTAGAATCACTATGAATGTATTATATTCATTCCACCATCACAAACATACATTAAGAAACTCGTTAATTGACAGCAAGAGATTCGTGCTCTCTTATACATTTGACCAGTGCTACATTACATAGAGACATGCACTTTCCCTCAGACTCTGCATACATGAAAAACTCAGACTAATTGGCTCAAGGACAACAATATCCACAACCATCAATAAAAACCCAATTGACTAATTGGATAACTAGTGAACTCTCTTTCTATTGTTGCTCCATTTTATTTGCTTCTCGTCTCTGGTGCTCTGTTACTTTCAGTTCTTTCCTACTCACTCCTCTGACTGCCAGTCTTCTATGCTTCTAGCACCCACATGCATTCCATGCAGCCTCTTCAGAATCGTGGAAATCTCAACTACCTTTCCATATCATCTTCTTACTGCTCCACGTTCCCTCTTGCTACCTATATTAATCATTTGGGGATATTTCCCGAAGATTCTTTTCTTGATTCTGGCGTACATGTGATGTCTTATTGATTTCTAGCGTGCATCACAAAACTCAGACTATTGCACATTGACATAACTTTAACTAGGGTGCATTGACAAAAATAGATATAATGCACACACTTATTGTCACCCCTTGCATAGTTTATTGAGTGCACGCAAAACTGGAATAGGTGCACATAACTTTGTTTGTGTGTGTGCATGGTATTAACCCAAAACTTTGGGTGCCAATAGCTTGAAGACTATAAAATGAAGACTTGTTTCCTTATTTTAGTAGGAAATCACGATAGTTCATCCACACATAATGGTGATTTCTCTTGGGGGTTTTTTAGGAACGTTGAATTCTTGAGGCAACAAGGTGAACTAAGTCTTTGAGACTTGGGTAGGATTTTCAAATGTTCCTAGAAGGTCAAACCATTTCTAGGTTGCAACATGGAAAGAACATAGAAAGAGTTATGGAATACCATGATGGAATTCATGTCCATGGAAGGCCATGAACGTGGTTTGCAAGGTGAAGGTATGAATGATTTTTTGTGTGTGTGAGTGAAACTATGAGTGGGTTGAAGGTGGAAGCATTGGTAGACACATATGCAAACCATAGTTTTGTAAGTGAATAGATTTCTATAGTACTTCATCATAACCCTGAGAGTATCATGGCCCATGTTCAAGGTGGTGAAATCAGTAGTGAATCTAGACCTTTGAAGGTTGAGGAATGGTTTGGCAATTTGGACTTGACAATGGCTCCATTGGACAAACATGCAATCATCTTCGGGAAAGAATTTATAAATATTTCCAAATAAATTCCCGTGCCCCATGAGAACTATTTGATGTTCTTAGATGCAACCAAGACTTATCATATGTCTATAATGATTAGAAGGAAGTTGGAAAGGATGCCAATAATTCCAGCCATGAAGTCATTTGATGAAACTAGTGAATCCTCGAATAGGCCTTGTTTCATATCACAACAAAAAGAATATATGGTTTGAGGAAAATCAACCTTGGGTGATAAATATGGTTAAGAATGTACAAAGAGAAGGTTCATAGCACTAGAGACTCCAGTGGGCTCGGTGTTAAAAAATATTGAACTATTCTGCACTTTGAGAAATCGAAAGCAATACATTGAAGGTAAGGGTAAATGTGCACCAACAGTAGTGTGGAGTTCATTTGTAAAGGCACTCACCAAGAAATGACTTGTTTCACAAATTGTGCACAAGAAGAGATAGGCCAGATGGATGTCTCAATTTTGATGAAAACATTTTCAAGTTTTGGGTGTAAGCAATGAAAAGAGGCACTCATCGAACAAGACTCTAAGTTGGATGTGAAAATGGGAGATGAATATTTCATTTATCGTGATGTAGCTGACATTGTAGAGTTTTTCAGATTATCCATGGGGATCTATGTTGGCCCTTGGTTATGTAAGTAAGAGAAGATTACAGAATAAAAGACGAAAAATGAACTGCGTGGAAGACACAGTGACTGATATTGGGTTGAAGTGAGAAAAAGAACAGAAAAGACAGAGAAAAGTAAGAGAAAGCAAGCCGATGGATGGGGAGACTGAGGAAGACAGATCAGCAAGGAATATGGATCATGGACAACTCAGCAAGAGAAAAGATCCACCGGTATATGCTTTGGAGAACCTTGCAAGAAGGAAGGAAAGACAGGCTAATGAAGCCCTAAAAACATGAGTCAAGTTGACCTAGGGTTTTAGACACCTAGGGTTTTGGTATCTAGGGTTTTAGACACCTAGGCTTCAGCCTAAGGCTGTCAATGAGCTATTTTAATGTGTAATAAAGGTCACGAGGACCTGGGATGGGGTTGTCGTTAGTTTGATTATGTGATCATGAGTGATTGTTGTTATTTCTGAGAGAGAAGTATTGTGTGGAGAGAGAATTATGTATTGTAAGATATTCAACTAGGTGTGAATATCAACCCAGCAGTTGGGTGCGCATGGAAGGGAGATAGAGAAAAGAGAGAAGGAGAGAGATGTGTAAGCTAAGAGTGCAGATAGAACTGTAAGATTTCACCTAATATATTATAAATCACAGTTATGTGGGCGTAGACCTAGGGAAAGGGTGAACCACGTATATCCTATTGTTGTGTATGGTTGATGTTGTGTTCTTTGCGTTGTTACTCTGATGATGCATTAGTATGTTAGATCTGATCTATAACAATGTGAAGTAGGTTTATGTTTGGGATAGAATAATCTGATCTCCATGTGTGATTGCCTTGATCCCACTTGCATTTCCTCTGGTTGTAGACACCTATGTCCTACAACACCCTATTGCTACTTTGGGTGAGACTGCATATGATTCATAGGTGTTGCTGAAAGGGTTAGTAGTTAGTAGTTGGTGCACTATTAGAACTGAACTCTAGGTCTGCCCCCGTGGCAAAAAATGGTTTTGCTGCTAGGACAAGGATCTTCTTGAGGGAATGTCAAGGTGGTTTCCATCAAAGACAGAGATTTAGAAGTGGATAGAAGAACAAGAAAAGGATTTCGTAGAAGCTCAGAATAAGAACCCTAATATTAGCGTAGAAGACTGGTTGGGAAGGTATATCTTTACTATATAAACGATATTTTATTTGGAGGAATTCATAAGGATCTATACAAGTGGTTGGCCATATTAGCAGACACCCAGTTTGAGATCAGATCTAGACTAGCTGTGGTTTGGACGTCGGTGTTGATCAAGAAGGTTAAAAGAGTTGATAATGTCGTGTCAAGAGTAGTAGATCATTGGTTTGATAGTACCATTGGAGGGTATATCACAGAGTTTTCTATTGATAGGGTGGAATCATATAGCCAAGAAGAGAGATATTTTTTTAAAGGACCTAAAGGAAAATTTTTACACTTCTTGAAGTTGAAAATCAAGATGTTATTGCATGAGAAGAACATCTTGAAGATACAGTAGTGGGTCAAACTGAAAAATATAATGTTCAATAATTTAGAAAGCGACAACGACACAGAGATCGGACACATGTGTAGTGGGAGGGCCTTCAGAAAAGTTCCTATGGTGAACTTGTTCAAGCAGAGTCACAAACAAACATAAGAAGAAGGGTTATATAGTGGAGAAGAAGAAGAGTTGTTGAACGAGGAACATTCAGAGTCCTTTAGGGAAGAAGCAGAGAAGACTGAAGAACCTCACAAGAAAGAGTTAGAAACTTCAAGGACTACGTAGAATATTGAAGTAAGTTATATTACACCCCCTGTTGTTTTAGAAACATTAAGTAACCAGAGTAACCTAAGTTATCAAAGCACTCAGAGCATTGTTACAAGTGGTTCAGCGTGCACTCAGTCAGGAAACCTAGGAATATCTATGGTAGATGAGATGAGGTTACCCACCTTTAGAGGGGATGGATCTAAAGATCCTGATCAACACTGGTTTCTATGTGAAGTTGTATGGAGTATTAAAAATGTCACCGATGAAGCTGTTAAACGAGCTCAGTTTAGTACTACCTTGAGAGACCTCGCACTGATCTGGTACATGAAATTTGTCCAAGGAATTGCATAGCCTAAACCGATGAATGAGATCAAGAATTCGTTAGTTGCAGAAATCAAGAAACCCAAGTCGGAGTCACAATTCATTATAGAGTTAAAAGAAATCAGAGTCCCATCAGAGAATAGGACTGTGCATATGAGCTAGAGAATATATACAAATTGACCGCAAGATAGCAGGATTACATTAATCCTATAGAAAATGGGAATTCAAGCTGAGGAAGTGACAGTGCATGCTCATCAGACTCAGAAGAAGCAATAGAGAATTGGCAGAACAATATGTATGAAGTTTGTGTGTGGTGATGTGCTAGATTGACCAGAGAAGTTAGTTGGACCGACACAACAGTAAGTAATTTACCCATGTTTGATGGTTTAAACCACTTAGAAACTTTCTTATTGGAATTTGAATAAACTGTACCAGTACAACAGAGAATGTTGGCACTGGACGAGGCTTTGAAATCTACTCCAACAATATGGTGGGGAACACATAAACGGAACATTGTGAACTAGATACAATGTTGCACTTTGATGACGAAGTGATTTTCAAAACAAGTCGAAGGATGTGAAGTTAGGTACATGGGTCAAAGTTGTCTGAAAGAACACATGTGATATTGTGAGGAGGCTTGGATCTACATTCCTCAAGAGTAGTGGGTGCATAAATTCATCAATACTCTAGATACAATGCCTATCAACTGGTACCTTAAAGAGGAACTGCCCCTCACCGCTGCAGATTGGCAAGGTATGACACAAAACTTTGTAGCTACATTTTTATTTGATAGTTAGTACCCTATGGTAGATCAAGCTTTACTGGTTGTAAGACAAAAATCATTTGAGGAGGCACCTAGCCTCCCTGTGGAGCAAGAAGAATATGAATAGACTGCACCTCTTCAAAAATTGCAAGGATGTTACAATATCAATGTCGATGAAGACGATGGTCCTAGGAAGGTGAACATCGCAAAAATAGAAGGACAGAGAAACATAGAAGGACCAAGAGTCGAACTAACTTTTATTGAACAACCAATCAAAATCAAGAAAGTTAATATTGGAACAGAGCAAGCACCTAATATTGCTAATGTTGGAGATTACTAGGATGATGCCACTATTGATAAGATCATAGAGTTACTGCATGAATATCAGGACTTGTTTCCAACCAAGTTCATTGATATGAAGGGAATTAAAGGGCCCATGGGAGAGATGAATATCCCCTTGAAACCAGATGCAAGGATAGTTAAACAAAGACCTTACATATTGAACCCTAAATATGAGGAGAAAGTGAAGATTGAACTAGACAGAATGTTGGAAGCAGGGATCATAGAACATGTTGAAGAGTCATAATGGATCAGCCCTATGGTCATGTAGGATAAGAAGACCGAAGAGATCAAGATATGTGTAGATCTCAGGAAGTTGAATGATACATGTTTACATGACCCATTCCCTACACCATTTACTGACGAAGTGTTAGATAACGTAGGAGGTCAGGACGTCTACTCCTTCACCGATGGATTCTCAGGATATCATCAGATCAGGATTGCCAAGGAAGATCATCATAAGACCACATTTTCCATAGAATGGGGATCCTACCAGTATACAGTGATTCCATTTGGATTGAAGAATGCACCAGCCATATTTTCTAGGGTGTTGGTCGAAGCATTCAAGGAGTTTTTACATAAATTTCTGGAGGCATATTTTGATGACTGAACTGTTTTTATCTTATTGCAAAATCATATTGAATGTTTAAGACTAATGTTGGATAAGTGCAGGCAATGTCAGATTGTCTTGAACCTGAAGAAGTGCATATTATTTTCACCCTTTGGAGTGATACTAGTACATATTGTGTGTAAGCAGGGATTGTTGGTAAATCCATCTAAGATTGCAATTATAGTTGATTTTCCCCCTCCCACTTCAGTCAAATAGTTGCGCATTGCACTTGGGCATATTGGATACTACATGAAGTTCATTAAGGGTTATGCACAGATTACAACACCCATGGAGAATCTTTTGAAGAAATATCGTCAATATCAATTGACGAAAGAATGCCAGTAGAGCTTCGACACACTGAAACAAAAAATGGTTATTGCACCTATTCTGGTTTTCCCAGATTGGAGAAAGAAATTTCATGTGCATGTTGATGCATATTCTATTGCATTGGGAGAAGTGTTAGAACAACCAGGAGTAGGATATATTGACCACCTGTTATCCTTTGCTAGCAGGAAGTTATCAACAGCTGAGATAAATTACACCACCACTGAGAGAGAAGGCTTAGCCATGGCATATGCGCTGCAGAAGTTTCACCACTACTTGTTGGGAGGACACTTTAAAATGTTCATTGATCACTCTACACTGAAATACCTAGTCAACAAGCCAGTATTGGAGGGAAGAATATGCAGATGGCTTCTGCTATTTCAGGAATATGATTTTGAGATCATGGTTAATCCAAGGAGAATGAACAAAGGAACTGACCACTTGTCGAGGTTGGAACATGGAGAGGAACATACTAGTTTGGAGGATACACTATCGAATGCACAGTTTCTATCCATTAGAAATGTTCATGATCACTTCACCAAGATAGTCCAGTTCCTATCAACGGGAATAACACCTAGTGAATACGCAATCACCCAGAAGAAACAGTCGGTAGTGTGCACTGCATATTTTTCACTTATAGTTGGACAACTATACAAGATGGGACCTGATGAGATCCTGAGGATATGTGTCATGGAAGCATAAATACCAATTATTTTAGCATAAGCTCATGACAGCATTAAAGGCTGACACTACGCAGGAAAATCAACAACGCAGAAGGTTCTTAGAGTTGGCTTTTGGTGACCTACTTTACACAAAGATGCTAAAGACTACTACAGAGACTGTGATGTATGACAAAGAGTTGGAAAACCATCCAGAAGAGATGACATGCCATTAGCACCCTAGTTAACCTTACAGGCCTTTGAGAAATGGGACATTGGCTTCGTGGGACCTATAAACCCACCAGGGAAGTGCACAGGAGACAAATACATCATCATTGTGACCGAGTACTTGACCAGATGGGCTGAAGTAAGAACAGTTAAGGATTGTAGTGCAACTACAGCTGCACATTTCATATTTGATGATATCATAACCAGGTTTGGATTCCCAAAGATCCTCATGAGTGATCAAGGTACACATTTTATTAATAAGACTATTGAAGCCTTGACCCAGGAATTTGAAGTTCACCACTAGAAGAGCACTCCTTACCACCCACAAGCGAATGAGATGGTTGAAGCTTTCAACAACATCCTGGAGACAACGTTGATGAAGATTTGCAGTGTAAATAAAGATGACTGTGATTTGAGAGTAGCAGCAGTATTATGGGCCTATAGAACCACTTGCAAGAAGTTAACAATGAAAACCCCCTTTAAGTTGGTTTATGGCCTAGAAGCAGTTGTACCTATGGAATATTTAGACCCCAGATTAAGAATTGCAGCCTTTACAGATATGGATGGCACTGGCGTTATTCAAGAGAGGCTCGCGCAGTTGGTCGAACTAGAGGAAGACCGATTTATTGTAGGATTCCATCAACAAGTTCAAAAGGAAAGAGAAAAGGCCTACCATGACAGGCATATCAAGAAAAACGCATTTAAGCAAGGAGATCCGGTATATACGATAGAAAGTTCATGAAGCATCTAGGGAAGTTCAGAACACATTGGATGGGGTTGTATGAGGTTGTCTACATCATGGAAGGAGGAGTTGCACAGTTGAAAACTTTGAATGGAGAATGGAAGGCAGGATTGGTGAATGGGAGCTGGTTGAAATTGTACTATGAAAACCAGCTTCCTTGTAACTCTCGGTAAAATAGAAGGAGGCGGGTCTAGGTACCAGGTGCAGTTGAAATTGGGTACTAGACATAAAAAAGACAGTCTTCACACAATGAGGAGGACCAGAGAAGAAATCACAAACTGTGTTGCGCAGTTTGCAATTGAAGAAAATCTGAAGGTTCAGATCAAAGTGCCTCGAGATGAGTCACAGGTGAGTGTTGGGGGCCTGTTGGCCCTTGGTTATGGAAGTAAGAGAATATTACAGAAGAAAATATGAAATATGAACTACATGGAAGACACAATGACTGATACTGGTTCAAAGTGAGAAAAAGAGTAGAAAAGATGGAGCGAAGTAAGAGAAAGCAAGTCGTTGGACGAGGAGATTGAGGAAGAAATATCAGCAAGGAAGATGGATCATGGACAACTCAGCAAGCGGAAATATCCATCGGTAGATGCTTTGGAGAACCTCGCGGGAAGGAAGGAAAGACAGGTTGGTGAAGCCCTGAAAACACGGATCAAGTTGACCTAGGGTTTTAGACACCTAGGGTTTTGGTATCTAGGGTTTTAATCACCTAGGCTTCGACCTAAGGATGTCAGTGATTTATTGTAATGTATAAATAAAGTTCAAGAGGACCTGGGATGGGGTTTTCATTAGTTCGATTATGTGATGATGAGTGATTTTTGTTATTTCTGAGAGAGAAGTATTGTGTGGAAAGAGAAGTTTGTATTGTAAGATTTTCAATTGGGTGCGAAGATCAACCCTACAGTTGGGTGCGTAGGGAAGGGAGATAGAGAAAAGAGAGAAGGAGAGAGATCTACAAGATAATAGCACATATAGAACTGTAATCTTTCACCTAATATATTATAAATCACAATTATGTGGACGTATCCCTAAGGAGAGGGTGAACCACATATATCCTATTGTTGTGTATGGTTGATATTGTGCTATTTACGTTGTTACTCTAATGATGCATTAGTACGTTAGATCTGATCTATAACTGTGTGAAGTAGGTTTATGTTTGGGATAGAATAATCTTATCTCCATGTGTAATTTCCTTGATCCCACTTTCATTTCCTCTAGTTGTAGACACATGTGTCCAGCAACCCCATATTGCTACTTCGGGTGAGACTGCATTTTCTTCGCAGATGTTTCCGAAAGGGCCAGTAGTTAGGGATTGTTGGTGCTCTATTATAAATGAACCCTGGGTCTACCCCCGTGCCAAATATCTATGATTTCCATTTGACAAAAAAATTATTAGAAAAGTTGGGTTGCAAACCATCAGAGAAGGAGGCAGTTTTGAGATACTTGAGAATGAAGCACAAGTCAAACATCTTGGCTAGTAGTGACCTTGGAAATTTATTTCTTTATTTTTTTCTCTAATGAGTCACAATATGGATCAATTCCAAAGAGAAGGAAGTGGATCCTAAAGCAGATGTGGAAAAGGTGCCTTGGAAAATTCTATTTTGGAGATGACTTGACCATATGGAGGTGAAGGTGGTGATATTTCCTTAGTTCAAAAACGTTGTACAAGATGATTGAAGCATAGATGGAACTAAATATTTGGGCCTGAATATGTGCATCTCATGGTTTCGGTGTGATGTTTGGATTGATCACCCAACTAGATCAAATATTAAGGGATAGCAGTGTACAAAAACATGACAAAGTTTATTAGAGTATTTATGCAGTAATAGGTTTGGATGGTGCAACACTTGGACATTTTTTTGATCTTCTTGATGAAGGTTGGACTGTGGTATCAGTAAGTATTCATAGAAGTGTTGGACTTAGATTGTAGCCACAACAACAGATGATAGTAGTAACAAAGAAAACCAAGAGGCATTGTTGGTAGAAGTTGGGAAAAGGCACTTTGTTCAAAGGAAGAATTGGATAGTAGGTGGTTGCATAGAAATTCTGGCACTAATAGTGTGCAGCAATTGAAGTCAATTGAAAATAGATGCATGGGTCTAGGAAATAGACTTGGACGATAGCAGTTCCTTGAGGATGTCGTTGAGCATGCAAATGAATTTCAATGGTCGAATATGCAAGGCCCTAGCCTTGAATGGATTCACACACCTATGTCGCTTGATCACCATAGTGGTCGTCGATAGGCAAAGATGGACATGAAAAAAGGTTCATGGCTAGAAGAATCATTTTTGGGCACCCTTGCATGATGACAAGGTGGACCATAGACATGTAAAATTACCTTGCTCAAACTGAGCCCACTAAAAACCTTGGCATCTCACATTAGTTGGACACATAAAGAGAAGCTTGGAAGAGAACTTCATAAGGGAATACAAAGTGGGTTTTATGGTAGATGGCCCCATCCAATCCACAAGTATGTTGCATAGAGAACAACATTGGCATAGAGAACTTGACCAACTATTATAAAATTGGATGCTTGGGATACATACAGACACAAGGATTTGGGAATTCCACACTTGGGGGTTACAATAGATAATAGAAGTTCCTATGGGCACAAGAATTTATAGAGTGTAATCGTGGGATGCACTCATTGGGAACACATCCATTGGATAAACTTCTTGGTTTCACCCTTACCAGGTGCACTTGGGAAATTTGGGCACAATTTTTGCGCATGAGGCACTTTAGGTGTAACACTAATGGATGTCGGATGGTCGATGAACAAGTCATGAAGGGGGTAGAGGCACCATCGAGCATGGTCAAATTTGAAGATTTGGCCACTAGGGTCTGACTTCGAGTGAAGGGGCTTGCAAGTGCAAGGCAAGTCTCATATAAAAGGAGAATTCCTCAAAAGTGATAAGGATGGAAGATCAATCATTCAAGAAGTCATTCACATAAGTGTAAATGAGATCTACTATTGTTCTAATTTTTTGGTTGGCATAGTAAGGAAAATTGCACTTGTTGGGTGAGAAGAAGAAGAAGACAAGACCTACAAGAGGAAGGCATGCAGTTGATTTAGGGGTTATATTGTGCAATCATGTTAGGGAATAGGAAAAAAACAAATTTTCCTTAGAGTCATTGTACATCTATAATAGAGTTGCAAGCAGAAGGTTGTAATTCCCTTGTTGTATATCTGTAACATTCTTTATATAATAAAGTTAAGGAACCTACCTTGGGTGTTGTCTATCTATGTGTGTTGTGGACTCTTTATGTGTTGTATGTTGTAGTTCATTACTTTTCTTTGCGTTGGCTAAGTATTGAATTATTTTCCAAGTGTTAAAGTATTGTTGGTATATTTTAAAGGCCGCAATTGGATGTGTGCCTACTATTAAATTAACTTGGTTGAGTAGGACTTAGTTTCATTTGGCATATTGTGGCTTAATGAAAAGTTAAGAACAAACTGTAAGTCAAGAGGTGTAGTCTAGTTGTAGTGGAAACAGGTTGGCCAAGCCCCTACAACTAAGGCAAGGTAGTTCCACGTGACCTTAGGTGTCAAAATAACCTTAGGAGAAACTTAAATTTGCAAAGAAAAATTCAAAAAGAATATAGGTTTGGGTCTCTGACAATAGTTCACTACTTTCCCTAACAAAGCTTTGTGATCTTATGACTCAATTTAGAAACTTGCATTCATAACCCCAATGATTTGGGCATGCAAAGTGAATCATTGTTATGCATTAACAACAAGTTATCCAAATTCACAAGAAAGGCATCACTTTTTCATTAAAGGTTAATTTGTTGCCTCTCTTGGGCATATTTGACATCTATCTCTAATGATTTGCATCTTCTAATGCAACAATTTTCTCATATTAGATTTAAACATTTTTTCCTTATAACATTTGGCTTTTAATATAAGTGGTTTTTCCTTATAACAAATAAAAATTCAATCGTGACTTCATATTAAATAGTGCAATAACCAAAGTGTTGGCGTGTTTACAGGAAGAGTGTGCTTTTCATTGATGGCAATAACAGAAGGCAGAGAAGAAGGTGAGAAAGATCAGGAGGAAGAAAGACAGTGGTCGTTGGATCACAAATCCTGAATACCCGACAATCGTTGGATCATTCTAAGTGGAAGGACAGGATAAGCTAGAAGAGAAGCACCATAGATAAATCAATCCATCGATCTACGAACATGATCAACGAACAACATTTTTTTCAGGTCAAAAGTTGTGAGGAGGTTATTGTTCGAGGAATCTCAGTTCGTAAGAATTGGCAACTTGAAAGTCGAATTACCCGAAATCCAAAATGAATAAGGACCATCGGATCTGGAGAAATGCGATGATCATTAGATCAACATCCAGTGACCAGAGGAAGCATAGAGGAGAAGTACATATGTGATTCGTTGGATCTGAGTGCTGAGGATCAACAGTTGTTGGATCCAGAGATAAATGAATGAAGGTTAAGCCTTTGGATGAGCAAAGGAGAGCGGACATGTCAAAGTCCCAAAATCACGAAGTAAGCAGGGAACGTCCATCATCAAGACTAACAGGTGGCACACAATCCACAACTCTGGATTGAATCACTTTGATATTTTATGGTTGGAAAGGAAACGAAAAGTCTTGAAGTCTCAAAGGACGAAGTCCCGAAGGACGAAGTCCCGAAGGACGAAGTCCCGAAGGACGAAGTCTCGAAGGACGAAGTCCCGAAGGACGAAGTCCCGAAGGACGAAGTCCCGAAGGATGAAGTCTTGAAGGATGAAGGTCTGAATTCTCTCTCAGTCGTCAATCTAAGATACATTTCGGGAGTTAGTACAACCGTTAGATCTAGGAGAAAAACATGTGTCACATGAGGAGATCCATGTCAGCAAGCACACATGGTGCAATCAGATAATGACAAGTGTCAAGTTGAATCGGCATTTCAGGTATGTGCAAATCATGAATCTGAGTGACACGCTGCAGCTACTCAGGTATTTCCACGTCATCAAGTGACATAAGCAAGTTACGTCACTGCAGGAGTTTTACAACCAAGGATTAGACTAAATTATCGAAGTCTCAAACACCAAATACCCAAAGAATACCCTAGTCGTTGAACGCCAGGAGGGGTACGTGTCAGAAGATTATGCGTTTGGGTGGAAATACTCCAGGAAAACGCAAAGGAGAAAAGTTTGAAATTTTCAAAGCCCAAACAGTCGAAGCAGCTGGGAGTCATTGATCTATGAGAGGACATGTGTCACCAGATCGCAAGCTCCAGGTAAAACGCTCGAAGGGAAGCTGAGCTAGGAGAAACTGAAATCTGAGAATGTCGAAGGGAGAAGTCTCGAAGTGGAGGATAGACATTGGATTAAATAGGACATATGTCAGCAGATCTTCCATTTCTGAAGATATCCAATCAAAAGAAACGAGAATTTGATATTTGAAATCTCTGGAGTCTGGAGACTCGAAGGAGATCTCGACCATTAATCCAAGAGGGACACGTGTCAATGGATTGTCAACTCCAGAAAATTGACGTACAAGGGAAAGCAAGGTTTGAGAGTTGAAACTCCCGAAGCCTGGATCACGAAATCAATCACAGTCGTTGATCTGCAGAACTTGAATGGACAGATATGAATCGTCAGTTCAGGAGCACCACCAAGATCGTGAGATCGATGGTCCCATTGCATTGTGGGGATTGAAAGTGTGTGAACGTTAATGAGTTGAGGGCAGGTCACAATTGAAACCATGGTTTTGGAGAAAGGACACATGGAGCCTCGAGGTAAATTTTGGGGCGAAACACAGTTTTTTTTAAACCACCTTTGGACGCGTTCGTAATCGCATGGTCACATGAGTTCATCACCCAAGGTCATATCGATAAAGGAGCTAGTGCTCAATAGGCATTAGTTTGAAGTTCAAGAGTTCAAAAGTTGGGAAATTCAGGGTTGGCTCGCATCCAAATACCTGAAACACGAAGTCCCTAAGTGCTTAGCCCCAGGTCACAGCCAGCAGTCACGTGGAGAGAGAAAATAGAGGAAGGATCTATCATCGCCAAACTCCACTTCAGATATTGGGAGTTGGGATAATTGAGATGTCTCATACCAAGATTCTCGAAGTCGTGAGTCACGAAGCACCTGTTGGTTAGGCGTATGGTCACCACTGATGGTCATGTGAAGGAAGGGGCTTAAAAGCCAATGAATCCAAAAATGACTAACTGTAACTACCAGAGAAGACGAAGAGTTGTGACTGACAGAGAAGCCAGATAATCTCAAGATAACACCCGCTAACGATCAAAAGATTCAGAATAACCGCCAAAGAATATGAAGAGTTTGAATAATGATCAGGTAGAGGACTTGAGGTGAGAAAGACATGCAGAACAGAAAATATAGTGTGATTTTTCGATATTTATGCATTTGGGTAGAATGTGACTGGGTACAGGATCTGAATTGGAGATCAGAGGTGCAACTTATATCATGTAGAGAGAGACCAGAGTATAAAGGATGAAGAGAAGTTGAACAAAGGCATCGGAGTGCGCAGCAGGAGAAAGATCAGAGTATAGAAGTGGGACAGAGTAATAGAAGCTGGAAGAGGCAGAGGAGACATGGAGCAGTAACAGAGCAAGTAAGTAAAGATTTTTAAGATTCAATTAGGGTGGTAGGGTGGTGCTGGGGAGGATTGCATTCCTCTAAATTCTAGTTGGTGCTAAAAGATATTTTGGGAGTTGGTGCTTCCATCTAGTGGGTGCTAGAGAAACCTGGGAGTTGGTGCTTCCATCTAGTTGGTGCTAGATAAATCTGAGAGTTGGTGCTCTCTGCAAGTTGTAGCTTGATATCATAGATTGTATCCTCATATTTGAGTTGGAACTCAAAGACTGTGATGTACATGAAATTTGGAGCATGATTGACATCCTAAGAAGAAGAGGTTTTCACCCTTATGGGTTTCCTCATGAAAATCAGTGTCTCTATGTATTCTGTGTGATTGATCAAAAATTGTATATCTATGCATAAGTTATCAGCAACACATTAAATGATAATCTAGAAAGAATCAAAAAATAACAAGAAAAGTTTCAATCTTATATACATAACTAAT
>JZKD02S1755546.1:1274376-1334619 GCA_000966675.3 Picea glauca
TTGTGATATCTATTTGACCAACCAAAACTCAATGCTAGACAATCTAGGTGGATGGCCCTTCTTAGTGAGTTTGATTTCGAAATCAAACATATCAAGGGAAAGGAAAATAAGGTGGTTGATGTCCTTAGCATAAGTATGAAAACAATTCATCTGGCAGTGGTGAGAACCTGCTAGAAGAATGTCAAGGAAAGAGTCGGGAATGCACAAGAAATAGACACATTCTTCCAGACCGTGAGCTTGTACCTTGAGCAAGAACCCACGGGAATAAAGTATGAAGGCTACCAGATGATAGATGCAGGTCTGCTAACTTACAAAAACAGATTGTATATTCCAGAATGTGATGACTTGAAGAGGTTCATAATGGATGAACTACATAAAAGAGCATATATTGGTCATCTCGGATACCAGAAGATGATCACAGCCACCAGGAAACAATTCTAATGGCCTGGATTGAAGAAAGACATAGTTGAGTACTTATCCAAATGCATAGAATGCCAACAGGTTAAATTAGAACACCGACACCCAGCAGGATTATTACAACCTCTACCAATCCCAGAATGGAATTGGGAAACCATTTCCATGGACTTCATCATCGGATTACCGACATCGACCAAACATAATGACGCCATCATGGTAGTGGTGGACAAATTGAGCAATTCTACCCATTTTATCCCCGTCAAATCGACTTGCAAGGCAATAGATATCGCCATCATATTCATGAAGGAGATATTCAGACTACATGGTATGCCTAAAGAGATCATGTCTGACAGAGACACGAAATTTACTTCCAACTTTTGGAAATCCTTGATGGTTGGTCTAGAGACCAAATTACTATTTAGCACCGCCTATCATCCTCAAACCGATGGACAGACGGAATGAGTGAACCAAATATTGGAAGACATGCTAATAATGCATGTAATGCATCAACCCAAGAAGTGGGAAGATTTCCTTCCACTGGTGGAATTCACCTACAACTATGGCTACCAAGAATCCCTGAAGATGAGCCCTTTAGAAGTCCTCTATGGTAGATCGTGCAATACTCCAGTCAGTTGGAGTAATATCATGAACAGAGTTACTATTGGACCCGACATGTTGAAAGAAATGGAACAACAAGTGACTCAGATAAAACAAAATCTAAAGGTCGCTCAGAATAGATAGAAAATTTACACCGACCGAAAGAGAACTCTGAGAGAATTCAAGATGGGAGACCACATATATCTCAGAGTTAGGCCCAGGAAGAGTTCCCTAAGGATGGGAGCTTGTGCCAAGTTGGCACCTCGGTATTGTGGACCCTTTGAATTTCTATATAGAGTGGAACCTGTAGCCTATAGGCTAGCACTCCCTCCCATGGTAAAAGCACATAATGTTTTCCATGTTTCATTATTGAAGAGATATGTACATGATTCTAATCATATAATTGACTGGTCTGTGATCCAGGTGGAACCGGAGGGAGAATTCCTGCCAGAAACTCAATGCATACTGGACAAAAAGGAAACCCCACTCAGGAACCAAACCATCGCACAGGTCAAGGTGTAGTGGAAACATTTTGGCCAAGATGAGGCTACGTGGGAAGCGGAAGATGCCATGAAACAAGCATATCCGATTTTGTTTACTTTTGAACATACACGTCATCTTGATAGATAGAACATCAAGGACAATGTTCCTTTAAGGGCACGGGAATTGTAACACTATGTTTCCCCCAGTCTGTAAAAATAACTATATTGGCCAAGAACTATGGCAAACTCAAAGATGTGAAGGTTTGACTTGACTGACCTTTGTATAAAAGGTCGATGAATGTAAATTATGTTATGAATATGTGTTGCATGACTGTTGGGAGGGGGATGTGCTAAAAGAGACCACGATGGCTAATGAGAGGTGGTGGAAGGGACCTGGAATGGTTGCGTTAACTTCCACCAAGCCAGTACTGTACTGGTTTATACTTGCTCACAAACCAAAGCAGCTCTTTGATCCTGGAATGGATTTCCCATCAGATTGGTAGGTGGGGAGTCTCCTCAAGAGTTAATGAGGGGATGGGGGTGAACCTTTCATCCATAATAGCCCTCAGACCTGACCATGGACGGCGGAATTCGTGCCACATGCAACCTTGTAGACAGAAATTGGCGAGAGAGGAAATGTGGTAGGGGAGAGAGCAATGCATGCGACGAGGATCGCGAAAGAGACTGGAGAAAACCTGGAAACGCAAGGAGTTCTGAATACCAGGAGAAAGAGAGTAACCTTCGTCCTTGATTATTTTCCTGCATCAGGAGAAGGAGAGTAACCTTCGTCCTTGATTTCTGTTGAGCTAGAAGTAGGAGACTGAACCTCAAAACATCGTGGTCTAGCTCGAGGGTGGCTAGTGGTAAATTTGTTTGGATTCACTGAGCCTATGGTTGGGTGGAAATGAGCACCCGTCTCAGCAGTTGCATCACGCCTTGTGTATTTGATAAGTGTTTTATACCTTGTATCTCGAACTGAATATCATGAATGCATGCTTGTGTTTATATGCCCATAATATTTTCTGTGTAGAATGATTGTCTGGTGTTTTAAACTGGAAATAATGGATGCATGTGTGTGCTTATATGTCATTGTTGGTTTCTGTAAAAATGGTTAAGTCTGGGGCCGGAAGGGTAGCTCTCTGAGGTCTCGGAGTCGTGAGAGTTTGAGGCCCCGAGAAGTTGATTTTTCGTGATTCAAGCTCAAAAGAGATAGTGAGCCCAATTATAGAAAGAGAGAATACTCTATCATTTGGTTGACGAACGGACAGAATCCTTTCAGGAATACTCCAGATATGTCAAAGATCGATGGATCTAGAGGAGGAGCACAGGCGTTAACACCCTGACCCTTTCAACCTTCGCATGTAGCGATGGGATCCTGGACTGTAGATCCAAGGATCTGATGGAGCCCTATTGACCATCGATCTTAGCCTTTGTATAGACAGGAGAGTAGCATTTCGCTGACTCACGACTTGGAGTGGTCAAGGGTAGGGATATATGAACTCATGATTCGCGAGATCACGATGTGATCGTGACCGTTGGATCCAAGGCACGAGAGAACCGTTGGATCAGAACCTTCGTGGGTATCGCCTATCGGGGGTTCGGAACTTGAGAAAGTTTCTTTTCGATGGTAGAAGTCGCGAAGTGCTGGATGTCGAGGGCTCATGTAAACACATAACCCATCCATAAGTGGGGACCGTGTGGTTGACAAGTGGCGTGTGTGCATCATTTTGACAGAGTCCACGCAACATTGACCTATCGCATCTCAGGGATTCACGAAGGAGGAGAACAAGAGCTCAACACCTCAACTGGCGAGGTTGTGAGTGGTGCTAGTGTTTGGCCTAGCCTACGGTTACATGTAGCAGGCACTAGTGAGGAGGGAGCCATACCCATATAGCATCTTGGGTATCGGTGTTTGGAGAAAGGGGAGTCGAGATTCTTGATTCCCGACTCGCGAGTTGCGAAAGGCGCTTGTGCTAAGGCCAGCTTGTGTTCATTTGGAGGATAAGGAAAGAGAGGGTCTGTGCTAGGCCCCATAGAAGTCTCGAGGATTATGTTCCTCAAAGAAAAAGATGAAAAATCTAAGTTGTTGTAGTGGGTGTGTGACCCTATGCAAACTAAATATGTCTAGGTACACCTCTCCTTCCGACCTTCTATTTTCCATCGTAATTTAGATTTAATGTGAAAAAAAAATTACTTTGGAAAATTGGATCTACTTATCTATAACGAAATTTGTCTTATAAGAAACTCGTAAAGGAACTTCTAGTTGATTGTTTGCAGGTGCCTAATGACCAAACATACCCAAAAGTTCTTATAACTTAATAAATATTATTCAATATATTCATTTTAATAAATTTTGGACATATAGAGAAATCAAGTCCTACAAGTGATTTTTTGTCATATTATTCAATAGGGGATAAAAAGAAATCAAGGAATTTTGGTGAATGACAAGCAAAGGTCGGCCATTTAGCAACATCCATTTGAAACTAACAATGTCATGTTTGAGTTTAAAGAAATTTGAAGTGTTTGTCTGAGACTTACAGGACCTCAAATGTTGTTACCATAGATACATTAGCAAAAATCTCTCCCGTCATAAGATTGTTATCAAACAATCTACACAAAATATAGCAATAAGGTAAACAAAGCTCTTTCAAGGATGGAAGCACATGAAACAACAACCACACACACTATCTTCTCATATAGACAAGAAAGTGAAAGAAGATGAATACCTTATAGCTAACATTTGAATGAAACTAAAATATTTGTAAGACCAAATTGTAAGTCTCCCATCTTCTAACTTTGTCAAAGCCCACACAAGTAATCAAAGCTCTTTCAAGGATGGAAGCACATGAAACAACAACCACACACAGTATCTTCTCATATAGACAAAGAAAGTGAAACAAAGATAAATAGATAGGTTGGACATTTATATGCACTCCAAACTGCACTGCACAACCTCTCATGGCATTCAAAGTTACAAGACGATATGGCATAAGCCTTCCCTTCACGCTTATAATATAGTGAATCTCATCTTGCATCTTATGGGTGATATCGAGAAAATTCCTAATACTATTCCTACTCCTAGAGTTATCTTTTCATAGAGTTAAATGAATAAATATGGCGTTCCATGAATCGGGGTTAGGCATTTATATCTTTCTGGAGGTCATTACCCTTAGTGCCTAAAATTTCCAATCCCAATATATGGCGTTTGAATTTATAAATGAAGTAGGTAGGGGCATTCACTCCTTGCATAGAATACTTCCCTCTATTTCATGGGCCATACTTGTCATTGACTTTAGTTTGAAATGCTCTCTACTTTAAGGAAAAGAATAGTTCCCTCGATTTCATGGGCAAGAATTTTTAAGTTTTTAGTTTTCTTGGCCCTGTCTTAATTTCTTTTAGACAAAACACATTTAAACTATTGATTATGTATTTTCTCTTATATGGATATATCATATCTACTATAGGTCATTATCCTTATGCTTAATGATCAAAATCGAATCCCTCCTAGCCCTTCCAAGGGTTTCAAACCCATCCTTAAAAGGTAATTCAAAAATCGCCCTTCAAAAATAATGTAAATTTTTTAATACACTTCTCATGTATGAAGGACAATAAATATTATGAAATTTCAAAAGAAGGGTCACATTTCCAACAACCAATTAGTGTCTCGACTCCCAACTTGTGGATGCTTAATGGTCATTGTACCTTCAATATTAGATGAGGATGGATGTGAATAGTGATCAAGATTGAGGATTCAACACCCACTACTTACCTTTGACATCTATAGACTAAAATAATCTATATTTTGTTTGGCTCTCATCTGTTCCCTGATATAGTACACTCTTCCACAACTTTAAATCCATCACATAGTTCACAGACATAATCCTACCACCATATTGGTGTATCCACTAATTTAAGTGTCACTTATTATTGAAAGCTTCATGGAGAAGCTTGGACACCTTGTCTTTTTAATCCCCACTTGAATTCATGTGTTTTGAGCAATGTTGATCCTTGTCAATATGAGAATTAGCTTCACATTTACTATCCATATTTAATGTGTTTAGATTCCACACTCTCCATAATGGCATTTTCTTTGTTATTGCCTTCACTCTTGACTCTACAAAACACCAAAACAATTAGTCATAAGTTATGGGTGTAAATTGTAATAGCATTGGAACTTATTAGCAAGATTAACTACAAATGTATGGTTCAATGATAATATTGAAGAGAAAACAATAGACATCAAGCAAACCCAAGGAACTGAAGTCATTTCTCTTTCTTCATGTTCACATATTCCATCTATCTAAAGGTATAGAACTAATGTGTTGATTTATAACTTTTTTTTGCATTTGTAATTCTATGTGTCTTCTTGTTATCAATGAGTCTATGGTTATAGAATTCTTATCTAATATTTGCTTTTTTTTAGCACATTTACTGACCTCTAGACCACTTAGTATGTATTTCATGGCATCCCCAATATTGCAATAGATACTTAATGGGAAGAAAACACATAATTAATACTTGAATGCAAATCACTCAACAATCTACTGATCTTGAATAGGTTTGGTCAAGTTCGTAGTAAATTTAGTACATGGTTTTGTTTTGTTTCACAAAGAAGGTTGTTAATTATTTAGTTTGGGGTAAAAATCTCTATTAAGCTTAGTGAAACTTTCTAACTTGTATATTCTTGATTAAGTTTGGATATGAACTTACAAAAAATGGACCTTATGAGTAGAACAAAACCTAAAATTGGGATTACAATAGTGAGAATTTTGATTTTGTTCATTTAATTTTTTGCATCATCAAATCATCACTCATTTATTCTCTAGATTGATCATTCCCCTTTTCTTGATTCTATACATCTTTATCTGTCACACTTTTTCACTTTGTTCTTAGTGTTTCTAGCAACATTCACATTAGTGTGACTATACTTTGTGTGTCAAATATTTTTATATTGCCCCATAGCATGCTTTCCATGTGCCTCATCCCAAGTTGAAGATCAATAAGATTTATACTCCTTTGCAACTTTGATACTTGGAGAAAATTTCGTTATCCTTGGGTGGGATTCTTAAGCAATATTAGGATAAGATAACACAACTATTGTTATCATCAAATCTATGCTTTAGGGATTATTCCCTAACATCCACTATGGTGCACATTTTTGCATGTTCTAAGAGATAAAGTGAACAATCAATAAAGGATAACATACTAAGTGATCTTGTCGAATAATTTATGTTGTCTTTATGTATGCATGGATCTTAGGAAGCTCCAATCATAGATATATTAGCCTAAATAATAATCCATGGATGAAATCATGCTAGATTTGCATGCTCCTGGGGGACTATAAAGTAGGTAGGCTCTGTCCCTTGCTCTTATAGTGTTTTAATAGCATTATCATCATTCAAAAAACACCTCAAGGTCCACTACAATCTCTTCTTTAATAATGAGATCTAAAATGAATTTATCAAGTGTTCTTGGGAGTTTAAGGGACATTAATTCTCATGGTTAAGTATGGTTGTGAGTTGCTTAGGATAGGAATCCAATATGCAATAATCATGCATCATATGGATACACATAACAAATCATCTATTATATAGGTGTCCACAAAAATGTTTGATTATGACTTTTTGTCTAAAGCTCTATATTGTCATTTTTAACATTTTGAAATTCCTTCAAAGAACAACCCACTTGTGTATGGTCTTTCATCAAGTAGCAAAGCAATCGGACTTGTATTAAGATGGAGACCATGCGAAGCCTAGGTTGAAACCCCCTAAGTGTGTGTGGATGAGGCCACACTAACCAAAGAGATTTTATAAGAATTATTTATAAAATAAAGGAAAAAAATCTTAAAAAAAACAAACAATATTTTAACATGGTAAAAATTAGAAGGACAATATTTTATTTATAATTTTTTTATGAAATATGTTCGTGGTTTACTCTTGCTAAATGAAGTACAACTAGATTTGCAATTTTTTCCAGCATGGAAGGGTTGGATGATGATATACCCTTCACCTTGAAATTAAGACTAGCCCTTCAAATTTGATCATTGTTTATGTTCATTGGATTGTCACAAAATCAACATAGTTGTTAGTCAAGATTGCATTTTTTACATCAATTTGTATACAGAGAGATCAATTTTTTACATAGTTTAAACATCATGAGATTATATGTCTTGGTGTCTTATTTTACAACATGGTTATAGTCACATACTTGGAGATTCCTTTCTTATTTCTAAAAAAAAATATCTTCTTTTTACAAACTAAATTATGTTTTATGACTTTCATAAGAGGCATTTTTTGTGGCATTTTTCAACTTAAAAGTTTTAACATTGGTATATTAGAGTTGAATCTCTAATACTTCCATGTTAATAACATAACAGGGTAAACTTCAATGGATGTTCAACCGAGTGCTTCTTACTCTACTTTTGTAATCTATGATTCTTGGATTGAAGGGGATGCAAGCTCAAATGGAAGGTATGCTATGAGCTTTGTGGTTGTCATAGCCTTAGTTGGTCTATATGCTTATGAAACTCATTAATTAGAGATTATATGTTCTATTCATTCTTCAGTTGCCAATGGAGCATCCGATTAAAAGCTATAGGGAATGTGCCTCCTAAGGTCCTTTTCAATCATTTGTGTTTACCCTGTAGTCAACAAGCCCTTCATTTCCTGCCTAGATCAAGTTTCAGTGCAATTCCTATTGGATCCACCCACCAAAGCACTGACAACCAGGTTTGCAACCTCTGCTACTTGTCTTGCATTATCAATTGGGCTATGATCAGATCATCAATAGAAACCACAAACTACTCACTCAAATCTCTAATCATTAATAACAATCAAATTACTCAGTCAAAGGTCTAATCATAAATAACAACCACAAACTACTCACTCACAGAGGGGGACTTGCTATGACTATGTATTAAATTGGGGAAGAGACCGAGTATCTCTATGATTTGGGCATATAACAACCCTATGTTTTGTTAAAATAATGAATGTAACAAAATATTCAATTTCAAGTGTTCATTTTCATCTTTTTAACATTAATTAAGCCTTTCTATAACTATATTTAATTTTATGTTTTCATTATTTGCACCTTTTTACTAATTATGCCTTAATTTTATATGTTTTCATTACTAGAGAAAGCACATTTCACTTAATTTGTCTTTTCTTTTAATTTTATGTTTCCATTATTTGCACCTTTTTTATTAAGTATGCCTTAATTTTATGTGTTTTCATTAGTAGAGAAAGCACATTTCACTTAATTTGTCTTTTCTAAAAAGTGTGTATAGTCATTTTGTTTATGTCAAAACTTATGTTTAATTTTATATTTTTCTTATTAAAGAAAGCATATTTCACTTAATTTGTTTTGTGTGCATAGTTATTGTGTTTTTGTCACATACTTATTATAACATATAATTATAGTCTAAACATTTTAAAAAATAATTTTTAGTGTATTCAAAACAAAAATGAAAAAACAATATTTTTTTAGATATGGTAAAAATTATTCTAGATTAATGAAATTACAACTGCCATAGAACCTATTCGTATTAAAGAAGCCGCGCGGATGCTAACCAGAGTGTATAAAGAATGTTAAAGCCCTATCGTGGGAAAAATAAATATGCGGTTGGCAAAAATTTACTAAACAAGTTTTTTTTATAGAATTTTTTAAACGGCATCAATTATTTCATATTTATGTTGAAAGGCGTATACTTATTGATAATGAGCATAATTAATTATATTTTAATTTAAAATTTTAATTTGGTGACTAACAATTAAAAATGCTGGCATATTTTTAGCCATCTTTCCAAATCAATGAATGTGATTTCCTCTTCATAACTTCCTTATATTTTTTAATGCATCCGTTAACCTGTTTACCTTTTAACATTTACCTAATCATATTAAGAAATTACTGTAGCACTATATGATTACCATGTTTAAATAATTAAACTTTGGATTTAACACACTGGTTGTGCTGGCTGTAAACTCTCATTTTCTGGTTGTGTGTTTCATTTTATGACTGTAAGTTTCATTTTCTGTCCATACCTTTTGACGTTCATCAACCACGATTTTGAATGGCCATACTAATCATAATATCATTTTACCCAAAAAAAAAATAAATAAATAAATAAATAAAAAGTGATACTACTTACAATTCAATATCAAGTTTTAGTTTTTGTATCCATCCAAAATACAAACCACCGATCAAACAAAAACAATGTGGGGCAAGAATATAACCAGATTTTTCCAGGAAAAGAAAACTATTTATCCATTATTCATAGATCCTAAGAGTGTGCTATGTTATTCCCTATGTTTAAATTTAGTTTCTATGTGTTTACTTCATAAGCCAAATTCAAAAATAATTATAGAAGCAAGAAATTTTTTAATCCTTAAGGGAGGAACAAACACCTGAATGAGTAAAGCTCGAGCAAACTCTCCTCCAAGAAGGTTTTGAAGAGGATGTATAACCTCCTTCTCATTCGCGCACAACGACATATTTTAAATTTACGAAGGGTAGTTTTCGAACTTCTAATGCAATTGAATATACAGAAAGAGAAATACCTCTTCTTGTTATTTGTTTGTACACATCCACCCATTATAATTTATAACTATAAGTGAACATTCTATGTAGTTAATACAAACAAAATAAATATCATAGAAAAATAAATTGAATATTTGTACTAAGGATAAAATATAATTTTTACAGAAAATAACAGTGCTAGAATCTACTTCATAGACATATTAGATAGAGCGGTATACAAGTTGTATAACAAACCAGTCAATTATCATAATTTATAGAAATAACTATAGATTGTTAGGCACTTGAAGCATAAACAGAGCAAGAATTTAATAGCAAAGAAAACAAGACATAGCAATTACATATATTGAACAAATTATTTTATGTGGAAATCCTTCTAAGGGAAAAAACCACGCACATGCTTACAATATTCCTCACACCTTCTTCCCACACACTGCGCTACACTACATTGCTACACTCACACTTCTACGGGTATGCTAGATATATAGGATGTGATAGACAGTTAGACAAACTTATTACAACTTGATCCACCAGTTATACAAATTGTTCATTGTAGTGTGCATGCATGCACATTCTATTTTTAGCTAATCCGCATGGGAAATAAGTTGGAAGCTTCAACAATCACCTTTTTTGTGAACCAAGAGAATCCAAACACCATCATAGCTTCTCTAAAAAAAATGGTTTCATGAACATGTCTACAGAATTCACTTTCGTATGGACCTTTTTCAGAGCCACTCCCCCTTCATCAACAACCTGTCTTACAAAATGGTACTTAATAGAAATATGTTTTGTCTTACTATGATAAGATGGATTTATAGCCAAATGAATAACACTTTGACTATCGAGGAATATTTTCACATTGTCATGTATCCTTCCAAACTCACCCAGTGAACCTTTTAACCAAATTTCCTCCTTCCATGCTAAAGGTGGGAGATGCTAAAGGAAGCAACAATCTAGCTTGCTCCTAATGTATATGCTAGCACTGTTGAAATAGGAAAAAATGGCTCTGAAAATGGGAGTTAGCTTCGAAGAAAAAAAACAAACGACCCTGAAAGGCCAAATCTGCTAGAACTATCTCTACTTGTCAAGGCAACAAGGGTTTGAGGAGAAAAAATGCAATGAAGGAAATTTTGAATGCAGAAAGGTTGAAGAGGCATCATATGCTTGTGGCCTCTATAATGTTGCAACCATGGAAGGCTCTGGTGCATGTCTTTGTCTACCAGCCTTTGGAAGGCATTCAATCTAGAGAAATCCACTATTGAAAATGGACCACAATAGGTTCTTTGATAGATGCATTTAAAAACTAGTAGTTACTAATAAGAGGTTGTGTTTGTACTCTCAATTAGGTTTAGTTCGAGTGGTTCGAGGGGTATTTTCCCCCACCCAGGTTCAATTCCCACTAGTGACATGTTTGACTCTTAAATGAGCACGCTATTCAAAAAGCCTCGGATTTCTACAAAATCCATTTGGTTTACCCATGGGTACCATCCTCAAAATGAGGAAAAGTACCATTTGTGTGTACTATCACAAGAATTGGTAGAATCTTGTTTTAGGTGGTGAGAAAGTCAAGTATAATACTACATTGTCTATGTGAATGTAAATCCGTTATTGTGTTTGTACTCTCAATTAGGTTTAGTTCGAGTGGTTTGAGGGGTGTTTTCCCCCACCCAGGTTCAATTCTCACTAGTGACATGTTTGACTCTTAAATGAGCACGCTATTCAAAAAGCCTCAGATTTCTACAAAATCCATTTGGTTTACCCATGGGTATCATCCTCAAAATGAGGAAAAGTACCATTTGTGTGTGTACTATCACAAGAATTGGTAGAATCTTGTTTTAGGTGGTGAGAAAGTCAAGTATAATACTACATTGTCTATGTGAATGTAAATCCGTTATTGTAAGCGAAGGAATGGTTAAATTTATGATTGGTGGGGAAGGGATTGTAAGGTTTTGTAATAATGCCATCAAGTACACATAGGGATAGGTTTTTTCCCCTTTTTCTTTTTCATTGTAACCATACATTGAACATGCTTTAGAGTGTTAGGTTTTTCTCCCATAAGAAATCATTGTCTAATCATTATATGTTTCTATGTTGTTTATTATTGCAACTATGTTTATTTGATTTATGCACATTCTTCTCTTATGGATTAGTGTAAGAAGCATATTCCGCACTTCCTTTCATTTGGTATAAGAGTTTGATCAGCTCAAATTCAAGGTAGATGGATAGAACACTTGGATGCTTGGATCTGCTAAGTGCTTGATTCAACTTACTGTACTTGGAGCAGAGAGGGATGCAAGTAAAGAAGGAGATAAATGGTGTTTGTATCATTTTCTTAGGCATACAAGTGTAAGATAAGTACTTCGTTGAGAAGTACTTGGTCTATTTAATTGTATTTGGAGCAAAAGGGATGTTGGCAATGAAACAAGTTGATGTTTCATAGCAACTTGTTTCATTGCATCATGGGTATATGGTTGTAATACCCATTTAGGCATGCCTAGCCCTAGTTTGATGGTTTATCAATGTAAAGTCTAGACATTGACTTATAGGTGATAGGGGCCATGTCGTATTCCCAAAAACCCAATTAATAAACTTGAGTTGGATAGGTGTTTATCTCAAGTCAAGTTTAAAGGGGGGAATGTTGAGTTAATATTGACTTGGTCATAAAGTAGTTAGGTTAACTTTGATACAATTAATAATGGGTTTTCCATTCATGGTTTATGGCCCCATGGTATTCGGCAACCCATGGTATTTGATATAGCTCAAGCCTATTTAATATTTAAGCATATGCCTCATGGAATAGGCCTCGGAGTTATCCTCTTGGTTTGTATAGGCTTGGGTGGTCAATGTAGTCTTGGAGTGCATAATGTAGCATGATTTGGTCTAGAGAACCAAGCAATAATGAGCTTAGTGATGAACAATCTTGTTGAGAGCAAAAAGACTCTATAATGTAGTGTAATTGTTTAGTTGTTGAATAATATATTGAGTGTGCTTTAGAGTGTGAGGTTTTCCTTAAGAATCATGTTGTTTAATAGTTTGTTGTTTCTTTCATTGTTGTTTTTATATTAATTCTATGTTCTAAAGAACATTCTAGAAGAAGATATTTTTAGAAGACAAAATTTATATTAGGTCTTCTTACATTGACTTGTTCACATCTATTAAATGAGCTTTATTAACTAATGCTGACCTTTATTACATGGAAAATATATTATCTATTATTCTACGTAAAGGGTTAAGGAGGTTAGGTCCCTAACAAAATGACACTTATTTAGAAAAATCAATCATTTTCAACATGATCCTACCACAAACCATATTGCATAACTACCTCTTTTACACACCATTATATATAAATACTTGATAAAAACACATTATATTTTTTTCTACATTCCATTACACCAACAAAACTACCATTACACCAACAAAACTACTAGTATAGTTATTTGGACAAAACCAAAAAAAAATTGGGTGTTTATACATTTGAACTAATCAATGAGTATATATCCATTTATTGAGCATTAGAGCAAGTCGAGCATAATATCCAAGACCTAGATCATGTGACCTCATGGAAATAAAGGCATTTGTGTCGTGTCTTGTCCAAATTAATATAGGAGGTACTTTGGCTTCTTCCCATGAATGACTGAAAAAATATTTTATCTTTGAAAAAGTCAAGACTGAGTGAAAGGATTATAAAAAAAAATACGTTGGAAGGATAAAGTTATGTTTTGGTTTGTTCTTATTAAATTTCTCCACGTAGCCTGTGACCAGTAGGAACCTGTCTTGATCAGTCCCTGCAATGACCAGTAGGGCACTGCAGCACCATAAATTTATGACCATCCTAATCGGTTTGACTCTAGGATCCAACACGCAACATAAAATGGGAGAAAATCCTGCTTCTCTGCTTCTCTGCAGTTTACTTTCATAAACTTTTTGAACCCACAAATTCAAACTAAGTGGTTAACTTCTAGCTTCACATTTTAGTAGATAATATATACAGAACCGTATGAAGGTAGCACATGCCCTTTCAATTCGACATGACAGGACGTTGTGGGACACATGAAGCAATAATACTTTTTAAAAATGAGTCCCCATTAGTCATTATTCGTATTGAAAAAATATCAAAAGTTCCAAGACCAAAAAGCAGCCATAGGGCGTTGTACATTGTAAGACCCACGAAGAAATAATACTTTAAAAATGATTCCCCCTCCACCATCATTTGTATTGTGCAAATACCAAAAGTTTCCATGCCAAAAAGCAGCCATAGTTAATAAGGCTTTTGATTGGTCCTTACAACACGGCTCCACAGAACGGATTTCCCATCGCTTCAAATTAGTTGCCAAAACATTATATTTTAATATTTTCGTCTAAGTTTTACAGCCTTGGCATTGAAAGTCTTTGAGAAGTTTATGTAATTAATATAAGCATAGTCTCAAGTGTTACTTGAATCAATTAAACTATTGGACCAACGCATATTGTCGAGGAGGTTATAGGTCACACATTCAAATCTACTAGAGTCTCTTAAAATCATTAATTGTTATTGTGGTTAATGGTTGAATAGTGGTTAGTGGTTGATTCACCCTCCATCCAAATATCTTGGGGAAGAGAGAGGGATCCCATCAAGTTTTTCTTGGAAAAAACATTTCCATGGACATGGGCCAATGAAACCCAATGTTAGGAAGAGTAGTACACGACTAACGACTAACAACTAATACCTTGGTGCAAAAGGGATCCCACGAGGTTTTCCTTGGAAAAAAAAATTAGAGTAGACATGTAATATAGTCACTGACTTGACGAGAACTATGACCTCAAAACGATATCTCTAGCCCTAAACACCCATATTTTTCATCAAAGACACCAAAATCAACTCCCAAATCGGAAAGTAGTGCTACTATTAGAACCTTTTTTTTTCGGGGTCAAAACCCTCATTAAGTCCCAATTATGCCCTATTGGGTATGTAGAGGATCAATAGATCCGTTGGCATTACTTTAGGTAAAGGAAAGGGTAGATTGTGTGGGAGTACACCACCAAATTTAGAAATATGGTTATCATGTTGGGGATCTATCCTAAGAACCTAGCAACACCTTTATTTGAATAGATTTCCAGAGACGAAGTATACCAAATTCCATCCCTTGGTCCTTTTGGGTGTCACTTTCAGTTTGATAATCAGTATACCCTACAGTTTCATATCCTATTTCATATAGGGAATCTACCAAGCTTCTCCAATCATGATGATTTATCCGACTCTTCATTTATTTATGATCATTCGGGGACTCTTCATTTATTTATGATCATTCGGGGATATACTCCTCAAGTATCTAAAAGGTCTACATAGTCATTTGTGAAAGCAAGTAATTCTCTTCAAACCCAAGACAATTGATAAGGACTATGAAAAAAAGATACCTTGTATTATGTACTTCTACATCTTTTTCACCTTTTTAATGACATAAAACCAATATAATCTAATTAACAAAGAATTTGAAAATATATCTTTCTTGCTACTTCTATTGGAAAAGAAATACCTTGTATTATGTAGTTCTACATCTTTTTCACTTTTTTAATGACACACAAATGTATAAATATAAGATTTCATTTTATTAATTAATTTATTTTCCAATTAAAATTTTTAATTTTAATATAATTGGAATGCAAGATGAAAATGCATCTACTCTTACTTTGAGAAGACAAAAACAAAAATATAAGGAAATAAGAAAATGAATACATTTATATGAATGTATAAATATAATATTTTATTTTATTAATTAAAGTTGAATATGAGATAAGTGGTTTTTACTTTATTAACAAAAATATATTTCAACTCACCTAATTTTGACGTTTTCATGGTCATTTGACAAAAAAACAAAAACATAGAGAAATAAGAAAATGAATACATTTATCTAATGAATGTATAAATATATTATTTCAATTTATTAATTAAATTTTATTGTATGAAAATTCTTAATATAAAGAATATGAGATACGTGGTTTTTAATTTGTTAACAAAAATATATTTCAACTCACCTAATTTTGACGCTCTCATTTTCATTTGACTACTTTCTCTAAGACTTGTTATCTATTATCCATTATATAAGACTTTTATACATTATCTAGATTGAATATCATTTGACTACTTTCTCTAAGACTTGTTATCTATTATCCATTATATAAGACTTGTTATACATTATCTAGATTGAATAGAATTACGGATTGTTTAAATTTTGTTTATTTTTCCTTCCCAACAAATTGAGTAAATCAAATGATACTTGTGGCTTGAAAGTTAATAGTTAATAGTAACATGTTTTTTTATTGATTTTTTAAATTGAAGTCTAAAGAAGTAGAATCTTTGAGAGAACTATGAAATTTTAAAATTTATAATTCATCATTTTAAAAAAAATAAAAATAAAAAACAATTTTGTTATATAATTTAAGTTTAAATTTTATTTATTATTTAATTAAAAATAAAATATATAATCATTATAAAAGATAAATATTAAAAAAAAAAAATTAATAACATTTGATTTGATAGAATTTTATTTTTTTAATAATTAAAACCACACAAGAAATATGAGACATAATCATAGCTTCAATTAATGGCATGGAGAAGGCAAAGCCATAGACATAAACTTCAAGGTATATATAAACATATATTGTGATAGAAATGATTAGAAAATAAAACATTTAAAAAACTCAATCATTTTCAACATGAAAATAGTAAATTAACAAAAATATTATAGATATTCTCAAAATCATTTAACTATCCGTGTACACCAACTAATATATTTAGTATAATACATTATAATTTTTACAACGTTCCTTTACACCAACAAAACAACTATTGCTATAGTTATTTGTACAAAACCGCTGGCATTGATATTACAATTCAAAGATTGTAACATTTGACCACTTTATACTTTGTAGCTGAATCAATGAGTATATATCCAATTATTGAGTATTAGAGTAATATTGAGACCTATATCATGTGACCTCATGGTAAATGGTCAAAAAAGGGCATTTATGTGACGAGTCCTCTCTTATCCAAATTAATATAGGAGGTACTTTGGCTTGAATGATTCAAAGAAATTTTATCTTTGAAAAAGTCAACATTGACTGAAAGGATTATAAAAAATTATAAGTTGGAAAGAAAAAAATTATGTTTTGGTTTTTCTTATTAAATGGTGTTGGTTAAATGTTTTATCTTTTAGTTTATTTGGTTGGTTAGAATTTTGTGATGTAATCGTTATGTAGTTTATTTGGTTGGAATTCTGTTATGTAAATTAAGACAAAATCGTTATGTTGTTTAAATTGCATTTTTGAATGTATAAATGGATTTAGCATGCTGAAAAACTTCTAGGGTACTTCGATTATATAAACTTAACCACTCAAATCTGCAGACCATTCCTCACCAGATTTCAAGCAAAATCAAATGAAAAATCAAGAAAAAAAACCAAAAAATAAAATATTTAATCTAAACTTTATTAAATTTCTCCACATAACCTTTACTGATAAGTCCCTGCAATGACCAGTAGAAACCTGTGCTGATCAGTTCCTGCAGGAGCCTATGCTGATCAGTCCATGCAATGACCAGGAGGGCGCTGCAGCACGATAAATTTATGACCATCCTAATCGGTTTGACTCTAGGATTCAACACGCAACATAAAATGGGAGAAAATCCTGCTTCTCTGCAGCTTACTTTYAGAAATTTTTTGAACCCACAAACTCAAACTAATTAGGTAACTTCTAGCTTCACATTTTAGATAGATAATATATACAGAACATGTAGCTCATGCCCTTTCAATTCGACATGACAGGACATTGTGGGACACATGAAGTAATAATTCTTACTTAAAATGACTCCCCATTAGTCATTATTTGTATTTAGCAAATATCAAAATTTCCAAGACCAAAAAGCAGCCATAGGGACAAGACATTGTTGGACACATGAAGCAATAATACTTTTTAAAAATGACTCCCCGTTAGTCATTATTTGTATTTAGCAAATATCAAAAGTTCCAAGACCAAAAAGCAGCCATAGGCGTTGTACATTGTAAAACCCATATTACTTTTTAAAAATGATTCCCCCTTCCATCATCATTTGTATTGTGCAAATACCAAAAGTTTCAATGCCAAAAAGCAACCATAGTTAATAGTTAGTCATTACAATTGGGCTCCACACAACGTATTTCCCATCACTTCAAAGTAGAAGTATCTGCCCAAAAATTATATTTGAATTTCTTCAAAGAAGTTTCACAACATTGTCAATAAAAGTTAAGTTTCTGAGAAGTTTCTATAATTTAACATAAGCATAGCTCTAAGAGTTAGTCCAATCAATTGGTTAAGGAGGTCATAGGTTATATATTTAAATTTGGTAGAGTTTTTTATGGTTACTAGTCATTATTGTAGTTGGTAGTTGAATAGTAGCTAGTGGTTGATCCGTCCTCCATCCAAATATGTTGAGGAAAAGAGAACGATCCCACAAGATTTTCCTCGGAAAAAAAACTCCCCATAAACATGGGCCAATGGAACCCAACATCAGGAAGAGTAGTACATGACTAACAACTAATACCTTGGTGCAAGAGGGATCCCATGAGGTTTTCCTTAGATGTTTTCCTTGGAAAAAAAAATAGAATAGACATGCAACATAATCAGCGGCTTGACAAGAATTACAACTAGTAGCACACTTTTATTTTGAGCTTAAAATTGTGACATTTTTGAAACCATGGTTTTAACAACCAATACAATTACAACAAAAATATCAAAATCAATCTCTGAATCAAAAAGTGGTGATACCAGTAACATTTTTTTTTATCAAGTTTAAAAATGTGATTTTTTTTAAAACATGGCATTAACCATTACAGCCTGAGTGGGCCTAATGGTTAAGAACATGTGTTTCCTCTTAAGAGGTCATAAGTTCAAATCTAGAGGGGGGTAGGGTATGTATACCTGCTTAGACTTTACCAGTCAGTCAAATTGCTGAGCATTTTAAAATAAACCTATAAATCAAAAAATGATGCTACAATAACACTCCCTCTTTTTATAACCTTAAACTTGAAACATGTTTTAAACCATAACCTAGAACATTAGTAATAACATGTTTTAAACCATAACCTAGAACATTGGTAATGTTACATGTAGAACCATAAAATCTTTCCTTAAATATCCACTCATCTAGAGCTAATTCATCACTCTAAGCATATTGCATTTAAAAATATATATATGGGTATGAATTTAGTTTAGATTTATATGGAGTACTAGAGGTATGTGATTGTGAGAATCACCTCTACCAATCCCAATTCCCCTCCTAATAAAAAAAAAATAATAATAAAAAAAAAACACACACATTATAGAAAAATTATAAAAACAAAAAGATTTCATTTTAAAGTAAAGCATTATTTTTAAAAAAGAAAAAGAAAAAACAAACAATTAAATTTAAAATTTAAATAAATAAAAATTAACAAGAGAAAACAAACAAAACCTAATTAAAAACAAACAAACCTCTCTCTTATCTTCTCACCAAAAAAACTAAAAAACATTTAAAAAATAAAAAATAAAAAACAAAAACAAAACAAAACAAATTCATTTTTATCCCTAGATGATGGGTGGAGTGTCCATATAAGAGTTGAGATGTTTTTAAACTCCAACACAATTCATATCTAGAAAGTTTACTACATCCATAGAATTTCTCTATCCAATCTTTCAAGGCCCACATATTTCCTTTCTGAAAAGTTAAGCAAGTGAATCAAAGCTCTAAGCAGTCTTTGTAGTAGAACTTCAAGGAAAATTCTAGACCATGTATTCCTTTGGGGACATTTGAGCGAGCAAGAGGCCTTCTTTATGTTTTTGAGTTTCTAAAGTGTTCAAGTCAACAAAAAACAACTAGCAAGCCTCTAATGCTCTATGGTTGGCCAATACCATAAAGCCACCCTTTCAATAATGTCATTCAAAGCATAAATTTATTGGTTAGGCCTAACACATGGTCTTTTAAATCAAATAATACCTATACAACACAGTTGGTTAGGTATGAATCGTGTTGGATAATGGCCTTTGCTCATCTTGGAGATATTATAGTTGTATCTCCACCTCTTCTTTCATCATGGTTACTGTAGAAAAAAATGAATATGACCATATTATCTAAAAGTCCATCTTCAACATAAACCTAGTGATTTTAACCTCTTGCAATAAAAAAATATCAAGTTCAAAAACACTCTTTAGAACTTAGATTTGTGATACTATCTCCATTGATCCCTCATACATTCCATGATACCATAACCTTATCTAAAGGCTACGAAAATTATTGATCTCTCCAAATCCCTAGCTAGGGAAAACCAAGAAAACCCTAGCTCCACCAAATATACTCCACAAGCTAACATCAACACTGGCAAGCCTCACTGGTAAGACATCTCATCTTCTCCACTCCTTCAACAAGTAAAATCTAGGCTTTAATCTCAAAACTCTAGGTCCAATGTCTCTAACGGATAAAACCCTAACCCCAGTATTCAAGATACTCCAAAAGCTCCAAGAAACCCTAGCAGCTCCGAGATAAGAGAGAGAAAGTACAAATATGAAGATCTAAAAGAGAGAGTGTGATGTTAGAAAAACAGGATCGCAGAGCAATAAAATAAAACAAATGCAGAAATAAAACAAAGAAGATACGCATTACAATAGAGACATAAATATATGTGCTTCACCCAGTGTGAGCTACGTCCACCGGAGAAATTACTAGGTCCTTCCTTTATTATTATCCAACAAATGAAGGGATACAACCTACAACACACTTGATGTAACTTCCTCTTCTTTCTCTCACAGTCTCCTCACTCAAAATACAATATTCACAATGATACATAGCCGCAATACATTTCCCTCATAAAAGAGGGTTGTCTTCTAGGGAAAAAAACCCTAGCATAACTTCTACCATTAGATATGCGACCTTATAATGAATGGTCCGGATTTACAATGAAATTACAATATACATTTACAAGGAATTTTTTCCCCCGAGGGCCCGCTTTCCCTCGAACCCCACAGAGGGGGTAACCCCCCTCTGCACTCCTCTGCATGGAGAAGTGTACATTCTTTCAAGGTGTAAAGTCTTCATGGGGTATAAACATGGATGACAAACAAAGACCTCTGAATCAGGAAGATAATCAGGCTCCACAACCAACATGTGAGACTAGTGCATTCCTCTTAGTCACATCTCTAACATAAGTGTGAACAAGAATGAGAATGATGGAAGCACTATCTCCTTTTTCTATATATATGAGAGGTAACGGATTCCAACAAAACATATGTGGGTCTAAGTGCTTAAAATCAACCTAAAAAGTCATGAGTAGGCTCACACATGTGGAGCACTATACTATAAGGGTGCAAATGTCAAGTTTCAAAGTGATGTCATTCACAAGCAAGGCTCTAATGCAAGGGTGCTCCACAAGATGTGTACAACATTACTCTTCCAAGCCTCCAAGGATCCCAATGCTCCTCCTAAGCTATGTGTTCCATTAGGTCCACTCTCTCTACATGAGCACCATTTCAATCCAAGTGTCCCCAAGTCAACTCCAAGTGATCCAGATTATTTTGAGAACGACATGAAGACAAGAATATAATTGATATATAACAAGGAAATACACAAAGATAATGTGGAGAACATGGAAATATAGTGAAAACCAACTTTTGTTAATGAACAAGAGAGAAAAACATTATAGAACACAAACTGGCAGAATGGGGTAGTTTATCTATGAAAATAAAGAGATGTTGGCTACACTTCATTTGCAACAAGATTTACATCACACTCCATTGCATGCTTAAAGGGATTCTTTCACCTCAATTATATATCAGAGAGTGAGAGGAGACAAATTCCCATGATGCACGTGGATAAATTGCACTAAGTTCATAAAATGCCATAGGCATGTAAAACACTAGGACTTCCAAGGCAGTCACTCATCCCAGTACTACTCTAGCATGAGCATTCTTAACTACGGAGTTATAATGGGATACAATGCATTAACTCTATGTTGTATGCATTTACATAAGACCACTAGGAAATCATTACATGATGTATGTAATTAACAAATGAAGATGACATTATAGTCCATTCCCCATCAAAAGGGTGAATATCATGATTTATCAAAACCACAAGCTCAAAATGGTGATTTAATGGAAAAGGTGGATGGCCACTAAGATCCATATGGATCATTCCTCCCCCCTTAGGAAGCGATGGTATCCATTGCATCAAGTTCCCTTGGGAGATGGGGAGACTTCTGCTAAATCTAAATCTTCGTGCGATGCTTGCCTTGTTGAAGAAGTTGTCTTGCTTAGCTTGTTGAAGGTTGTCATGAACCTATTGTTGGAGGGGTTGGATCCGTTCGACCAATCTAGTTGCATGATCTACCTGGGTGTGGGAGGACTATGTCAATGAAGATGCATCATGAAGAGTATGAAGGGTTCTGTTATAACCTTGCTTGATTGGGTAGTGTGGAAGAACCCCCATAGGTGCAACAATAACATCTTGGTACTCTTCTATAATCTTGTTGATCTACTTCTGTTGGATAGAAAGGTCTTGGGATGAGTCTAGAGTGGTTGTAGTGTCCTTCTCTTCACCTTCTGATCGTATTGTGAAGAGGATACACTTTGCAGTATGAGAGATTACTTTGTTGCATTGTTTTGGTGGGACAATAGTCGAAAATACCTCTAGTATCATGTATAGCTCCCTAGAGTAACAATGATGCTACGGGGTTGAGACTCATAAACATCATGATGCATCCACAAATATGGTTGGACTAATAAAACATCACAAACTTCCAGTGGGGAAACATCACACACTACCTCATCCTTGAAGGGCTTGATGTCGTAGGACAGGCGACACTACTGGCTGACATGAAGATCTTGACCCTAGCGAAGCCACCCAATGTTGTATGGTTGCGGGTGTGGTGTTGTTGACAAATCCAACTTCTTGAAAACCTCTGTTGAGATCATGTTATTTTGGCTTTCTCTATCAACAATAAAATGTAGTGGGGTCCCCTTCACCCACATATGTGAATGGAAGAGTCTCCCCCCCTCCTCAGGATCCTCTTCTGGTTGGATTGTTGTAGTTGTGATAGTAGTAGTGGGTTATGCATCAATGATATGTCTCCATTTATTATTTTCTTAATCAAGGTCCAAGTCGGGGTTCGACTCTTTGTCTTTGTTCTCAACCACCAATGACTTTATTGAGTGACATTCATCATTGTTGTGCCAAGGGCTATTGTGGAACTGACACCACTTTCCAGTGTATTTTTTAGACTTCTCGTTACCCTTCTTTTATTGCATCTGGGACTGGCTCTCTTGAGGTTGGTATTCCTTGCTCTATCCTTCATTATGTGAGTTAGAGTTACTTTTTCCATGCTTCTCCCACTTACTCTGCTTCTTGAATTTCCACTCAATTTTGACTACATATCAATAAGCAACTCCCAGTGAGGAGATGTCCAAAAAATCCATATATGTTTGGATGTACCTATGTAGACCACTGCGGTACTTCAAAACCAGGTGCCACTCGGAGTCTTTGATACCCAACTTTGAGCACAAGGTATGAAATATGTTGGTGTACTCCGACACCGTCTGGTCTCTTTTCTGATGTAGAGATGTCCATCTCCTGTATTGGTCATCATAGTTTTCGATAGGGTAGAACTCCTCCTTTAGGGAATATACAAAGGCCTCCCAAGTGGGTTCTCTCTCAAATAATGTAGATTCATCCGTGGTGTACCTCTCCCAGTAACCTTCCCACCAAGCTTTGACATGGGGAAGGGATTTAAGGAGCATGAAGGTGATCTTTTCACTGTCGATTTTTTTTTGGAGAAAGTAATAACCTTCTAGCAGATTCAACCATTTTCTAGGGCATTTGCATCTATCTAGCCTTCAAATAAGGGGATATCAAAATTGACTTGTACCTTGAAGGGTGTCACACTTGCGAAATGACTTCTTGTCGAAGATGTCTCAGTAGTCGTCGTTGGTAGTCTTCGAAGGATCTAAGAAAAGTTGTCCATCATATCGTTCCTCTGTCGCATGAGGGATTACTCAAGCAACGTCTTGAAAGGATCTCCTGCTTTTTCATCTCTCTTTTCTTCCGCCATGGGAGTTCGCTTGGGATGGTGAAAGAAGTTGTCCTCAAGCGAAACTAGATCGAGACCCAACTTTCTATACCCTGACCTCGTTGGGGACCTACTCTAAGAAACGACAAGGAGAAACTTGCTCTGGTACCATTGATCCAGATTATTTTGAGAACGACTTGAAGACAAGAATATAATCGATATATAACAAGGAAATACACAAATATAATGTGGAGAACACAAAAATATAGTGAAAACCAACTTATGTTAATGAACAAGAGAGAAAAACACTATAGAACACAAACTGGCAGAATGGGGTAGCCTATCTTTGAAAATAAAGAGATGTTGGCTACGCTTCATTCACAACAAGCTTTACATCACACTCCATTGCATGCTTAAAGGGCTTCCTTCACCTCAATTATATATGAGAGAGTGAGAGGAGAACAATTCCCATGATGCATGTGGGATAAATTGAACTAAGTTTATAAAATGTCATAGGCATGTAAAACACTAGGACTTCCTAGGAGGTCACCCATCCTAGTACTACTCTAGCCTGAGTGCACTTAACTGCGGAGTTCTAATGGGATCTGGTGCATTAAAGCTATGTTGTAGGAATGCACATAAGACCACTAGGAAATCATTACATGATGTACATAATTAACAAATGAAGATGAAATTACAGTCCATTCCCCATCAAAAGGGTGAATATCATGGTTTATCAAAACCACAGGCTTAAAATGGTGATTCAGTGGAAAAGGTGGATGGCCACCGAGATCCATTTGGATCACCAAGTCTCCATGTGATCCAGATTTTATGAGCAGAATGAAAAATGAATATATATTATTATTATTCTTAACACAGAGACACAAGAATAAAAAAGATACAATAACATAAATGTAGTAAAAATGGTTTCTATTCAATAAGAAAATGTGTTGAAATTGTAAAATGCAACGAAAAACAAGCTTGCTAGAATGGTGGTGGCTTATCTCTGAAAAGAGATGTGACAGTTGCACTCATTTGCAAGAAGATGGTTACAATGAGGCTCTCCAAGCCTTTTTTACAATAAACAGGAATTCCAAAACCCTAGACATCCAAAAACATAACCCTAGGAGATGAAGCACCAAAAGTCATGTGGGCCACATTGGGGTAAGCTAGTACATCAACTTCCTAGGGTCGTAACTTTTTCATACGATCTTCGTTTTAGGTGCACGATAGCCCATCAAAAAGGTCTATATGAGGACTACACATGTTGTCGTTAGAATCTAACTTTGTCTGCACTCTAACTATGGCGAGCCCTAAAAACGTTGTTTAGGGCCTCAAAATGACCCCGGAAGTCAGGGACCCAAAAACTAGGAAAAAAATGCCAAACTGGAAAACTGCCAAAATGAGCTAGTTGGAATAGGTGGGAAGCCACTGAAATCCATTTGGATCAATCCTCCCCCTTTAGGAAGCAAAGGTCTCCATTGCGTTGAGTTCCCCCATCAAATGAGGAAATTTCTATTGAATTTGGCCCCGGGTGAGCCACTTGCCTTGGTGCAAGAGATGGTCTGCTTTGAAAACTCGATAAAGATGGATCCTTTGATGGCGAGTTCCCTTGACCTGTGTGTCCACAATCTGATCATTGGTTTCCTGTTGCATGCAGTCAGGGTTGAGCTTTGTTGGTGTCAACTTTTCTGCTATCTTTGAGGTGTCCAACAATGGTTGGAAGTATGGCCAAAGGAGATCCACGTTGAATACTGGGTGCAGGCCGAGGAAAGGAGGAATGTTGAGCTCAAAATCATTGTCACCCATAGCCTTGGTGATGGTGTAAGGTCCATAATGGATTGGGCGAAGCTTTCGATGGGGCCTTGTAAGGTGTTCTTTCTGCAAGTGTAACCACACCTTGTCTCCCACCCGAAACTTATGTGGCACCTGATGTTGATCATGGCATCAATTGTACTTGGCATTGGAATTCTGTAAAATATCCTGAACCTATTGGTCGATGTGCTGGATACGCTCAATGAACCAGGAAGCTTTGTCAGCTTCAGTTGCAGCAGGTGATGAATCGGTCGAGGTGGTTGCAAGAGGTAGTGCAACATCCATGGGACACAATGGTTGGAATCCCAACCCGACCATAAAGGGGTTGTGGTTGGTTGATCTATGTAGGGCTCTATTGTAGCTATGTTGAACATAGGGAAGACTCTCATCCCATGTGCATGGGTGCTTGGAATTGTACATGCGTAGGATATGTACTATCATATGATTGACGACCTCAATTTGGCCATCTGTCTGGGGGTGGAAGGGAATGGAATTGGTGAGCTTGGTGTCCAAAAGTGACCAAAGGCTCGACCAGAATGTGTTGAGGAACCGACTATACCGATCTAAGACAATGGTTTTTGGGATTCCAAAATGTACCCAGACACGTTCAAAGAAGAGCTTGGCAGTGGCCTCTGTTGTGATGCTCTTCTTGTAGGCGACCATGATCGACATCTTGGAAAATCGATCAACAACCAAAAAGACACAGTAATTTCCCCTCTTGGTGGATGGAAGGCCTGACATTTATTCCATTGAGATGGATTCCCATGGCTTGTTAGGAGTAGGAAGGGGGGTGTATAGTCCCTGTTTCTTAGTGTTCGGTTTGGCAATAGCGTAGGAAGTGCAGGACCTGATATACTTGCTGACATCCTGTCAAAGTTTCAGCCTGTAGAAATGTTTCTGCAGCACTGCCACTGTCTTTTCGACACCGAAGTGTCTTGACACTCGACTGTAGTGGGCTTCCCAATTCATCTTTTCTTGCTCGCTTGATGGAACACAAATATGGACCAGTCAAAACAATAGCCCGTCCTGAAGATGGAAATTAGCGACAATTGAGTTTGCGCCCAACATTTTGTATTTGGTCACGAAGTCAGGGTCTATCTCATAGAGGTTGGGCCATCAATAGGTCTCATGGCCGCAAGAGTCTAGCACCATGGTGAGTGTCATAGATGGAGGTCGGTTGAGGCAATCAACAACTCTGTTGGTACTGCCTATTTTATACTTGATGTTGGGGTGGAAGTGCTACAAGTATGTGGACCACTTCTGATGGCGGTCATTCTGCAATTTCCCTTATGTCTACATGAACTGTAGTGGTTTATGATCTGTGTGGATGACTGTCTCCTTCCCAAGAATGTAATGTATCCACTGGCGGTAGGCTTTCACAATGGAGTACATTTCTTTGTCGTAAGTAGGGTACTTACGGAAATCATCTGATAGTGTCTCACTATGATAGGCCACGAGGTGGTCGTGCTGAGTGAGAATTGCGCCCACAACATAGTTTGAAGCATCTATTTCGATCTCAAAGGGATGTTGCAAGTCTAGTAATGAAAGTAATGGGGCTTAACACAAGCATTGCTTTAAATCCTTGAACTCTTGTTGTTGGGACATGCCCCACACAATATGGCTGAATCCTTACCACCATACCTAGTTACTTGGTTGAGGGCCCATGCAATATGGGAGAATCCCAACATGAACCTGCGATAGAAATTGGCAAGACCTAAGAAGCTCTTAATCTCAGTGAGTGTGGTTGGGTCTAGCCAGTCACAAATGACCTAGATCTTGGCTGGATCCGCATGCACACCATGCTAATCCACGATGTAGCGTAGGTACTAGACCCTGTCCATGTTGAAGGATCATTTTTCCAAGTTGGAATATAGCTTGTGCTTCCGTGGGGTGTGCAAAACCTATTGAATATGCTGCAAATGTTCTGCCCAAGTCTTGTTGTAGATGAGGATGTCATCCAAATACACCACTACAAAAGTATTGGTGAGCAGTGGCAGGATATCATCCATCATCCTCATGAAAGTTGTTGGAGCATTTGTCAAACCAAAGGGCATGACCAATCATTCAAAAATACCTTCTTTTGACTTGAAGGAGGTCTTCCATACATATATCTATTCTATGGGGACCTGGTGGTAGCCAGAATTCAGATCAATCTTACTGAAGTATTTGGCCCACTTGAGTTGATCAAGGAGATCGTCGATTCTGGGAATCAGGTACCGGTTCCTGACTGTGATTTTATTTAGAGCCCAGTAATCAATGCAAAGTCGCTAGGTCCATATTTCTTCTGCACTAGCACGATTGGGCTCCCATAAAGTGATGAAATGGGATGGATGTGCCCCTTGTGGAGTAGTTCTCTTATTTGTTGCTTGATATCCTCATTCTATAACATAGAGAGGCGGTAGACTAGCCCATTGGGAAACGATGTGTTGGGGGTCAAATCAATGGGATGCTTGACCTGACAGTGCAGAGGTACCCCGGTAGGTGAGGAGAAGATATATTTGTATTCTTCCACGACCTTGTCCACTTGCTTCTGTTGTGTGGAGAGGTCGATCACGGAGGCCCTAGACATTGTCGCAATCTTTTGCTCACTCTGAGAGTGAATCACGAAGAAGACAAACTTCCCAATCTGAGAGATGACCTTCCTTCATTGCTTGGCAGAGATCAAGGAAATAACACTAGGTGGGATTGCCTCGGGTATCCTGTATAATTTCATGTTCAAAGTAATAATAACACTGCGAGGCCTAGACTCATATACAACATGAGGTTTCCATAAATAAGGTTGGCCCAAAAGAACATTACAAACTTCGAGAGGAGTAACATCACACAATACCTTGTCTTTGAAGGGCTTGATGTCATACGACAGGCGATACTGTTGGCTGACATGGAGATCGCTTCCTTGGCGGAGCCATCCAATAGTGAAGGGCTACGGGTGTGGCGTTGTCAGCAGTGCTAGCTACTTGATGACCTCTTCTGAGATGAGGTTCTTCTGGCTACTGCTATCAATGATAAAGTGTAGCGGGGTTCCTTTTACCCACATCTGCGAATGAAAGAGGCGCTCACCTTCTTTTGGCTCATTTGGTTTACTGTGTTGGACCTTGGTAGTAGAAACAGTGACATTGGGTTCCACATCAATAATCCATCTTCCCCTTTTGGTTCTGACTCAGATTCAAAACCCGCATCTGATTCATATGCTTTCACCTCAACCACTAGCAATTTCTTGGAGCGACAATCAACATTGTTATGCCAGGGATCTTATGGAAGTTGCACCACTTCCTAGTGTCTTTCTTTTTCTTTCCAGTGTCCTTTGCTTGCAGCCTAGGCTGGTTGTCATGAGGTTGTCTGTCTTTTCTTTGTCCTCTATTTTGCGGGTTGGGGATTCCCTTTACTTGCTTATGATGTGAGGGGTTCCCAGGCCAAATTTCCATGTCTTGTGTTTAATCTTTTGCTTGATTTTGACGACATATCAATAGGTCGTGCCCAACGATGAGATGTCCAAAAACTCCATTTCGGTCTAGATGTATCTATGCAGACCACCACGATACTTGAGCACTGGATGTTGCTCAAAATATTTGATACCCATCTTGGTGCACAAGGTATGGAAGATATTTTTGAACTCTAGCATTGCTTGGTCTCTTTCTTGCCGCAGTGTGGTCCATTTTGTATACAGGTCATCATAACTTCTGACAGGGTAGTATTGTTCCTTGATAGCATCCTTGAAGGACTCTTAGGTGACCATGACTATAAATAATGAGGGTTCCTTTGTTTCCTTCTGCTCACAAAAGGTCTACCACCAATATTTGACATGGGGACGACTTTGAGGAGCGCAAACGTAATCTTTTATCTGTTCGAAAAGTTATGGACAAAAAAATACCCTTCTAGCAGATTTAACCATTTGTCTACAAAATCTGCGTCTATTTGACCTTCAAATATGGGAATATCAAAGTTCATTTGTACCTTGAAGGGGGCGGCGCCTCCATTCGAGGAAGATGCATCGCCTATTGGTAGTCGTCGAAGGATTTGTGCAAAACTATCCATCATTTTGTTCCTTTGTTGCGTGATGGCTTCCTTGAGCAACATCTTGAAAGGATCTCCTATCTCGTTGTCTTTCTTTTCTCCCGCCATGAGAGGTCGCTTGGGCGTGCGAGATATTTTTTGCTCAAGAGAAACAAGCTCGATACCCAATTCTTTGTACCCTGACCTCGTCGAGGACATGCATTAAGAATGACAAGGAGCAGACCGCTCTGATACCACTTATCCAGATTTTATAAGCAAAACGAAAAATGAATATAGATTTTATAAGCAAAACGAAAAATGAATACAGAGACACAAGAATAACAAAGAAACAATAACAAATATACAATAAAATGAGTTTCTATTCAATAAGAAAATGTGTTGAAACTATAAAATGCAGCGGAAAACAAGCTTGTTAGAATGGTGGAAACTTATCTCTGAGAAGAGATGTGACGATTGCGCTCATTTTCAAGAAGATGGTTACAATGAGGCTCTCCAATCATTTTTTACAATAAACATGAATTCCAAAACCCTGGACAACCAAAAACCTAACCCTAGGAAATGAAGCACAAAAATTCATGTGGGCCCCATTCGGGTAAGCTAGTACATCAACTTCCCGGGATCGTAACTTTTGCATACGATCTACGTTTTAGGCACACAATATCTCGTTGGAAATTTATATCCGAGGAATACACATGTTGTCGTAAGAATCTAACTTTATCTATAGTCTCACTGTGGCGATCCCTAAAAACATTGTTTAGGGCCTCAAAACGACCCTGTAAGGCAAGGACCTGAAAATTAGGAAAAAACTGCCAAAATGAGCTAGTTGGAATAGGTGGGAGGCCACCGACATCCATATGGATCACCATGCAAGCATCCAAGGTTCCCCATGTTGTCTATGGATTAATGTCTTCCTCTTAAATTCCAAACACTCCTCCTCCAATGCAAGGTGTTCTCTAAGCAAGCAACCTCCTCCATGTGGCTAGCATGTATAATGTCACCAAGGATATCCCATACCCTAAGGAATAATGGCATGCAAAAACCCAAATGAGGTTAATCAATCATTTATTAATCCTATATATAATGTGAAAATCCATCACGAACCATTTAGGGGATAATCACACACCATGTACCCCAAATCTCATGAAGCACCCCCAAACATGGTGTTAACATTTTCGGAGTAACCCCCTAAATTGACACTCCTTTACGAGGAATGTTTTTCACCAACATCTATCAAATCCCTTTGCACCTCCACCAAACCTACCATCTACAAACATATGCATGTTGTAGTCTTGAAATCAACTACTAGGAATCGCCATTGATTCATCATTGGATGATATCACAACATCTCGAGCCTCCAGAGGATGTTGACCACCTGAAAATCTTAAGGGACATAACCCCAAATAAAGAGAAACTATGAAAATCCATAATCCCTCAAGTCTACATCATGGATTAAAATCTCTAGAGACCACATCATGAGTTTTTCAGCTCATCTTGCAAAGATAATCATATCTCCATACAAGACCAAGACAAGTGAGTCACATCTATCAAAGTCACAAAGATAGAAATTTTCATGATTCAAATCACTGGTCCTAATATACCAAGATCCTATTATAGGTAACAACCCATGTAGGGATACCAACAATATGTAAACATGAGAATCCCTCTCATGCACCTTAAAACCTATAGTGATTCAAACTATCTGAACTAGGTCAAATCCCTCTTTCTGATAGAATCCTAAATCAAGAGTAACATCATGGTCAACTCTCTCTATCTAAGAGAATCCAACAACCTTGTTCATAAAACCTACAATACTCCCATTATCTACAACCATATAATTGTCCATCAAGGTATCACACCTCTCCTCCTTTAGACAATTGGAAAGCACATGAATGGAAGAAACTAATGCAATATGACTAGTGTATATCCTAGGAGGTATGAATCACCCTCACTAAAGATTCAGGTGCTCTTACTTCTCTCAAGCCTTCTCAAAACTAGGAGGCTCATCTAGCCTCTCATTGGAATGTACACATGTAGTTGGATTAGAAAGTAACATGCAAAGGACACCCTCTCTCACCCCTCTAGCCAATGTCCTCATACTAGCTAGACTACAATCACTAATGGTGCACCATTGTCCCTCAAGTGAAAATCTCCATTGTACATTTGTCATACAAGACACTCAAATAATATTCTTATTTAAACCAAGAACAAAATATAATGCCACTCAACTTAAGAACATCACCTAAAGGCATGTGAAAGGAAATGGAACCAACTCCACACACATGATAAGTTGTATCATCACCAAGCTCCATACTCATAGCTACATGTTGCTCATGAAACCTATTGAATAATGACCTATCATATGCCATATGTCTTGAAGCTCCATTGTCCATACATCATCTAAAATTAGACATAATGTTAGAGGATAAACAAGAGACCATCAAGAAGGAAATCTCAAACTCAGAGGGATCCTCATCTACACCTAGTACAGTCCCAACTAAAACCTATTTTGCTCCCTTCCCCTTCTTCTTTAATGGGCAATGGTTAACATAATTTCTCATCTCGTGAAATTGAAAACACATCACTTTACTCAAATCCTTCTTTCATATATATGTACCTTATTTCTTCTTGTAGCATTTCTTGCTACCCTTCTTCTTTCTAACAAAACCCAACACATCTACTTCATGTTAGAGTCCTACCCTAACCTCCCTACTTTGGGTACTTATTATTTAGCCAATCAATGTATGAGGCCATCTTATTTGAATGAGGCCCATTATGTAGTTAGTGGGTAGTCAAACTTAATGTTAAAAGGGCCCTCTAGATTAATTAAGGCACACTAGTTAGTTCATACCCATTAATATGGGACCACAAGTAGTTACGGAATTTTTTGTTAATAAGTTATTTATAGAGATAGAAGGATAGGGTATGTTTTATGAAGTGCCATTATAGTAGTTAGAGCTCTACTCATGGATTTGTCCCCACTCAAAGATGCCTATGAACATCACTCACTCTTTTGGGGATATTTAATACAAGAGATATACTTTGCAAATTTAATCTTGTTTTCTCTTGTATTTTATTTTCATCATCCAATTTCTCTTAATATTGTTCATTGTATTCCATTTTTTTAATTGAGTACGTTACAAGTGATAGTAGATATCTTTCACAAGAAAGGTCGTGCCTAAATTTTAGGAGAACAAAATTAGGATAGATATATGTTACAAAATATTTAAATAATACAAAATATATTGTTTGATGGAAAAATCTATGGCCAGGGAAGAATATTCGCTATAAATATAAGTGGCATCACTTAATTGGACACTCTTGTAATTCTTGATAATACCCTTTCGAATATTGCATCAAATAACACATGTATATGAATTTGTCTTCCATGACGCAATTTTGTTATATAATTTAAGTTTAAATTTTATTTATTATCTAATTAAAAACAAAATGTATAACAAATATAAAAGACAAATATTAAAAAAAAAAATCAATAAAATTCTTAATAACATTTGATTTGATAATATTTATTTCTTTAATAATTAAAACCAACATGCACAATAAATAAATATGAGACATAATCATAGCTCCAATTAATGACATGGAGAAGGCAAAGCCATGGACATGAACTTGAAGGTATATATCAAACATCGATTATAATAGAAATGATTAGAAAATAAGACATTTAGAAAGTCAATCATGCATAAGGTATATATCAAACATGGAGAAGGCAAAGCCATGGACATGAACTTGAAGGTATATATCAAACATCGATTGTAATAGAAATGATTAGAAAATAAGACATTTAGAAAGTCAATCATGCATAAGGTATATATCAAACATCGATTGTAATAGAAATGATTAGAAAATAAGACATTTAGAAAAGTCAATCATGCATAAATAAATATGAGACATAATCATAGCTCCAATTAATGACATGGAGAAGGCAAAGCCATGGACATGAACTTGAAGGTATATATCAAACATAGATTGTAATAGAAATGATTAGAAAATAAGACATTTAGAAAAGTCAATCATTTTCAACATGAAACTAGTAAATTAACAAAAATATTATAGATATTCTCAAAATCATATAAACTATCCAATTTTACACTATTCGTGTACACCAACTAATGTATTTAGTATAATACATTATAATTTTTACAACGTTCCTTTACACCAACAAAACAACTATTACTATAGTTATTTGTACAAAACCGCTGGCATTGATATTACAATTCAAAGATTGTAACATTTGACTACTTTATACTTTGTAGCTGAATCAATGAGTATATATCCAATTATTGAGCATTAGAGTAATATCTGAGACCTATATCATGTGACCTCATGGTAAATGGTCAAAAAAGGGCATTTATGTGACGAGTCCTCTCTTCTCCAAATTAATATAGGAGGTACTTTGGCTTGGATGATTCAAAGAAACTTTATCTTTGAAAAAGTTAACATTGACTGAAAGGATTATAAAAATAAAAATTATAAGTTGGAAAGATAAACTTATGTTTTGTTTTGTTGTTAGTTAAATGTTTTATTTTTTGGTTTATTTGGTTGGAATTCAGTGATGTAAGTTTAAACAAAATTGTTATGTTGTTTAAATTGTATTTTTGAATGTATAAATGAATTTAGTGTACTGAATTTTTTTTAAAACACTCGGATGATACAAAGTTAACCACTCAAATCTGCAAACCATTTCTACAAAATTTCAAACAAAATCAAACCAAAAAAAAAACAAACAAACATTTAATTTACACTTTATTAAATTTCTCCAATTAACCTGAACTGATAAGTCCCTGCAATGACCAATAAAAACCTGTGCTGATCAGTCCCTGCAGGAGCCTATGCTGAACCACTCAAATCTGCAGACCATTCCTCACCAGATTTCAAGCAAAATCAAATGAAAAATCAAGAAAAAAAACAAAAAAACAAAACATTTAATCTAAACTTTATTAAATTTCTCCACATAACCTGTACTGATAAGTCCCTGCAATATAACCTGTACTGATAAGTCCCTGCAATGACCAGTAGTAGCCTGTGCTGATCAGTCCCTGCAGGAGCCTATGCTGATCAGTCCATGCAATGACCACGAGGGCGCTGCAGCACGATAACTTTATGACCATCCTAATCGGTTTGACTCTTGGATTCAACACGCAACATAAAATGGGAGAAAATCCTGCTTCTCTGCAGCTTACTTTCAGAAATTTTTTGAACCCACAAACTCAAACTAATTAGGTAACTTCTAGCTTCACATTTTAGATAGATAATATATACAGAACCGTATGAGGTAGCTCATGCCCTTTCAATTCGACATGACAGGACATTGTGGGACACATGAAACAATAATTCATTTTAAAAAATGACTCCCCATTAGTCATTATTGATATTTAGCAAATATCAAAAGTTCCAAGACCAAAAAGCAGCCATAGGGACAAGACATTGTGGGACATATAAAGCAATAATACTTTTTAAAAATGACTCCCCATTAGTCATTAATTTTATTTAGCAAATATCAAAAGTTCCAAGACCAAAAAGCAGCCATAGGGCGTTGTATATTGTAAAACCCATATTATTTTTTAAAAATGATTTCCCCTTCCATCATGATTTGTATTCTGCAAATACCAAATGTTTCAATGCCAAAAAGCAGCCAGCCATAGTTAATACGGCTTTTGCTTTGTCATTACAATGGGGGCTCCACAAAACGTATTTCCCATCCCTTCAAAGTAGAGGTACTTGCCCAAAAATTATATTTGAATTTCTTCAAAGAGGTTTGAGAACGAGCCTTGTCAGTGAAAGTTTTTGAGAAGTTTCTATAATTTAACATGAGCATAGCTTCAACGGTTAGTCCAATGATTGGTTAAGGAAGTTATAAGTTACATATTTAAATCTAGTAGAGTTCATTATAGTTATTAGTTGTTATTGTAGTTGGTGGTTGAATAGTAGCTAGTGGTTGATCCGCTCTCCATCCAAATATGTTGAGGAAAAGAAAGGGATTCTAAAAGGTTTTTCTTGGAAAAAATCTTCCCATAAACATGGGCCAAAGGAACTCAACATCGAGAAGAGTAGTACATGACTAACAACTAATACCTTGGTGCAAGAGGGATCCCATGAGGTTTGTCTTAGATGTTTTCCTTGGAAAAAAAAATTAGAATAGACATGCAACATAATCACCGGCTTGACAAGAATTATGACCTTAAAATGGGATCTTCAGCCCTAAAAACCCATATTGTTGCATCAAAATCAACTCCTGAATCGAAAAGTGGTGCTACCATTATAGCACATTTTTTCAGGGTTACAATTACATCCTTCTACAACCGTAGACTTAAAAAGTTGTAATGTTACTAACAAAAAAAATTAAAATCAACCCCCAAATCAAAAAGTGGTACTATTAGTAACATTTTTTTTTTTTCGTACTTAAATGTACACCTTATTTGAAACCATGCCTTTAACAACCAAAACCTTAGAATCAACTCCTAAATTAAAAAGTGATGCAACTAGTAGCACACTTTTATTTTGAGCTCAAAATTGTGACATTTTTGAAACCATGGTTTTAACAACCAATACAATTACAACAAAAATATTAAAATCAATCTCCGAATCAAAAAGTGATGATACCAATAGCATTTTTTTTTAATCAAGTTTAAAAATGTAACATTTTTTAAAACATGACATTAACGATTTGTATTGTTACACTCAAAATCTTAAAATAAACCCATAAATCAAAATGTGGTGCTACATTAGCACTCTCTCTTTTTCTGACCTTAAAATTGAAACATGTTTTAAACTATAACCTAGAACATTGGTAATGTTACATGTAGAACCATAAAATCTTTCCTTAAAATATCCACTCATGTAAGACTAATTCATCACTCTAATCATATTACATTTAAAAATAATAATAATATGGGTATGAATTTAGTTTAGATTTATATGGAGTACTCTTTTTGGGTTTGTTCTTTAAATAAAAACAAAACAACATTTAAAAAATAAGGATAATTTAAAAATAAAAAACTTAAAAAAATGGAAAATAAATAAATAAATAAAAATGAAGAGAGGTATGTGATTATGAGAATCACCTCTACCAATCCCAATTTCCATTCTTCCCTCTAATTTATTTTTAAATTAAAAAAAATGAAAATTTAATAATAATAATAAAACATACATTATAGAAAAATTATAAAAACAAAATTATAGAAAAATTATAAAAACAAAAAGATCTTATTTTTAAAGTCGAGCGCCATTAAAAAAACAATTAAATTTAAAATTTAAATAAATAAATAAAAATTAACAAGAAAAAATAAACAAAACCTAATTAAAAATAAACAAACCTATGTCCTTATCTTCTCACTAAAAAATATTAAAAAAATAAAAAATAAAAAAACAAAACAAAACAAATTCATTTTTATCCCTAGATGATGGGTGGAGTGTCCACATAAGAGTTGGGATGTTTTTAAACTCCAACACAATTCATATCCAAAAACTTTACTACATCTATAGAATTTATCTATTCAATCTTTCAAGGCCCAATATTTTCTTTCTGAAAAGTTAAGCAAGTGAATCAAAGCTTTGAGCAGTCTTTGTAGTAGAACTTCAAGGAAAATTCTAGACCACGTATTCCTTTGGGGACATTTGAGCGAGCAAGAGGCCTTCTTTATGTTTTTGGGTTTCAAAATTGTTCAAGTCAACACAAAACAAATAGCAAGCCCCTAATGCTCTATGGTTGGCCAATACCATAAGGCCACCCTTTCAATAATGTCATTCAAAGCATAAATTTATTGGTTAGACCTAACACATGGTCTTTGAAATCAAATAATACCTATACAACATAGTTGGATAATGGACTTTGCTCATCTTGGAGTTATTATAGTTGTATCTCCACCTCTTCTTTCATCGTGGTTAGTGTAGAAGAAAAATGTATATGACCATATTACCCAAAAGTCCATCTTAAGCATAAACCTAGTGATTTTAACCTCTTGCAATAAAAAAATATCAAGTTCAGAAACACTCTTTAGAACTTAGATTTGTGATACTATCTCCATTGATCCCTCATACATTCCATGATACCATAACCTTTCCTCAAGGCTACACAAATTATTTATCTCTCCAAATCCCTATCTAGGGAAAACCAAGAAAACCCTAGCTCCACCAAAGATACTCCACAAGCTACCATAAACACTAGCAAGCCTCACTGGTAAGACATCTCATCTTCTCCACTCCTTTAACAAGTAAAATCTAGGCTTTAATCTCAAAACTCTAGGTCCAATGTCTCTAAGGGATGAAATCCCGACCCTAGTATTCAAGATACTCCAAAAGCTCTAAGAAACCCTAGCGGCTCCAAGACAAGAGAGAGAAAGTACAAAGATGAAGATCTAAAAGAGAGAGTGTGAGACTAGTGAAATCCTATTAGTCACATCTCTAACATAAGTGTGAACAAGAATGAGAATGATAGAAGCACTATCCCATTTCTCCCTATATATGAGAGCTAAGGGATTCCAACAAAATATATGTGGGTCTAAGTGCTTAAAATCAACTTACAAAGTCACGAGTAGGCTCACACATGTGGAGCACTATACTATAATGGTGCAAATGTCAAGTTTCAAAGTGATGTCATTCACAAGAAAGGCTCTAATGTAAGGGTGCTCCACAAGATGTGTACAACACTACTCTTCCAAGCCTCCAAGGATTCCAATGCTCCTCCTAAGCTATGTATTCCATTGGGTCCACTCTCACTACATGAGAACCATTTCCATCCAAGTGTCCCCAAGTCAACTCCAAGTGATCCAGATTATTTTGAGAATGACACAAAGACAAGAATATAACTGATATATAACAAGGAAATACACAAAGATAATGTGCAGAACACAAAAATATAGTGAAACCAATTTTTGTTAATGAACAAGAGAGAAAAACACTATAGAACACAAACTAGCAGAATGGGGTAGCCTATCTATGAAAATAAAGAGATGTTGGCTACACTTCATTCGCAACAAGCTTTGCATCACACTCCATTTCATGCTTAAAGGGATTCCTTCACCTCAATTATATATGAGAGAGTGAGAGGAGAAAAATTATCATGATGCATGTGGGATAAATTGGACTAACTTTATAAAATGCCATAGGCATGTAAAACACTAGGAATTCCTGGGTAGTCACCCATCCTAGTACTACTCTAGCCTGAGCATGCTTAACTGCGAAGTTCTAATGGGATCCAGTGCATTAACGCTATGTTCTAGGCATGTACATAAGACCACTAGGAAATATTTACATGATGTCTGTAATTAACAGTCCATTCCCCATCAAAAGGGTGAATATCATGGTTTATCAAAACCACAGGCTCAAAATGATGATTTAGTGGAAAAGGTGGATGGCCACCGAGATCCATCTGGATTATTCCTTCCCCTTTAGGAAGCAATGGTCTCCATTGCATCAAGTTCCCTTGGGAGACGGGGGAGACTTCTGCTAAATCTAAAGCTTGGTGCATTGCTTGCCTTGTTGAAGAAGTTGTCTTGCTTAACTTGTTGAAGGTTGTCATGACACTGTTGTTGGAGGGGTTGGATCCGTTCGACCAATCTAGTTGCATGATCTGCCTGAGTGTGGGAGGAGTCTATCGATGAAGACACATCATGGAGAGTATAAAGGGTTATGTTATAACCTTGCTTGACTGGGTAGTGTGGAGGCACCCATGTAGGTGCAACAAGAACATCTTTGTAGTCTTCTACAATCTTGTTGATCTACTTCTACTGTATAGAAAGGTGTTGGGCTGAGTCTACAGTGGTTGCAGTGTCCTTCTCTTCACCTTTTGATCGGATTGTGAAGAGGCTAAACTTTGAAGTATGAGAGATTACTTTGTGGCATTGTTTTGGTGGGACAATAGTCAAAACTACATCTGGTATCTTGTCTATCTGACCCCCCAAAGTAACAATGATGCTATGAGGTCGAGACTTATAAACAACATGAAGCCTCCACATTTATGGTTGGCCTAATAGAAAATCACAAACTTCCAGTGGGGCAACATCACAAAGTATCTCATCCTTGAAGGTCTTGATGTCGTAGGACAAACGACACTATTGGCTGACACAAAGATCTTGACCCTGGCGAAGCCACCCGATGTTGTATGGTTGCAGGTGTGGTGTTGTTGAAAAATCCAACTACTTGAAAACCTCTGCTGAGATGATTTTCTTTTGGCTTTCACTATCAACAATAAAATGTAGTGGGGTCCCCTTCACCCACATCTGTGAATGGAAGAGTCACTCCCCCTCCTTAGGATCCTCTTCTGGTTGGATTCTTGCAGTTGCGACAGTAGCAGTGGGTTATGCATCAATGATCTGTCTCCTTTTATTATTTTCTAAATCAGGGTCCAAGTCGGGGTTCAATTCTTTGTCTTTGTGCTCGGCCACCAATGACTGTATTGAGCGACATTCATCAGTGTTGTGCCAAGGGATATTGTGGAACTCACACCACTTTTCAGTGTCTTTCTTAGACTTCACGTTGCCCTTCTTTTCCTGCATCTGGGACTGAGTCTCTTAAGGTTGGCCTTCCTTGCTCCGTCCTTCATTATGTGAGTTAGATTTACTTTTTCCATGCTTCTCCCACTTACTCTGCTTCTTGTATTTCTATTCAATTTTTACTGCATATCGATAAGCAACTCCCAATGAGTAGATGCCCAAGAAATCCATCTCTGTTTGGATGTACCTATGCAGAACACTGCAGTACTTCAAAACCAGGTACTGCTCAGAGTCTTTGATACCCATATTTGAGCACAAGGTATGAAATATGTTGGTGTACTTTGACACTGTCTGGTCTCTTTTTTGACGTAGAGATGCCCATCTCATGTATTGGTCATCATAGTTTCCGACAGGGTATAACTCCTTCTTTAGGGAATCTACAAAGGCCACCCAAGTGGGTTCTCTCCCAAATAGTGTAGATTCATTCGCGGTGTACCTCTCCCAGTAACATTCTAACCAAGATTTGACATGGGGAAGGGCTTTAAGGAGCGCGAAGGAGTGCGAAGGTGATATTTTCACTATCGAATTTTTTTGGATAGAGTAATAATATTCTAGCAGATTCAACCATTTTTCTAGGGCATTTGCATATATTTGGCCTTCAAATAAGGGGATATCAAAATTGACCTGTACCTTGAAGGGTGTTGCATTGCGAAATGGATTCTTGTGGAAGATGTCTCAGTCGCCGCCATCGGTAGTATTCGAAGGATCTGAGCAAAGTTGTCCATCATCTCATTCATCTATCACATGAGGGCTTCCTCGAGCAACGTCTTGAAATGATCTCCTTCTTTTTCATATCTCTTTTCTTCCGCCATGGGAGGTCGCTTGGGTTGGCGAGAAAATTTGTCCTCAAGTGAAACTAGCTCGAGACCCAAATCTCTATACCTTGACCTTGTCAACCCAACTCTCTATACCTTGACCTCGTCAAGGACCTGCTCTAAGAAACGATAAGGAACAACCTTCTCTGATACCAGTGATCCAGATTATTTTGAGAATGACATGAAGACAAGAATATAACGATATATAACAAGGAAATACACAAAGATAATGCAGAGACCACATAAATATAGTGAAAACCAACTTATTTTAATGAACAAGAGAGAAAAACACTATAGAACACAAACTAGAAGAATGGGGTAACCTATCTTTGAAAATAAAGAGATATTGGCTATGCTTCATTCGTAGCAAGCTTTACATCACACTCCATTGCATGTTTAAAGGGCTTCCTTCACCTCAATTATATATGAGAGAGTGAGAGGAGAACAATTCCCATGATGCATGTGGGATAAATTGGACTAAGTTTATAAAATTCCATTGGTATGTAAAACACTAGGACTTCCCAAGAGGTCACCCATCCTAGTACTACTCTAGCATAAGCACACTTAACTATGAACTTCTAATGGGATCTAGTGCATTAACGCTACGTTGTAGGCATGTACATAAGACCACTAGGAAATCATTACATGATGTATGTAATTAACAAATGAAGATGACATTACAGTCCATTCCCCATCAAAAGGGTGAATATCATGGTTTATCAAAACCACAGGCTCAAAATGGTGATTCAGTTGAAAAGGTGGATGGCCACCGAGATCCATTTGGATCACCAAGTCTCCACGTGATCCGGATTTAATGAGCAAAATTAAAAATGAATATAGATTATTATTATTCTTAACACAGAGACACAAGAATAACAAAGATATAGTAAAATTTGTTTCTATTCAATAAGAAAATGTGTTGAAACTGTAAAATGCAGTGGAAAACAAGCTTGCTAGAATGGTGGTGGCTTATCTCGGATAAAAGAGATGTGACAGTTGCGCTAATTTGCAAGAAGATGGCTACAATGAGGCTCTCTGAGCCGTTTTTACATTAAATAGTAATTCCAAAACCCTAGACATCCAAAAACCTAACCCTAGGAGATGAAGTGCCAAAATTCATGCGGGCCCCATTGGGGTAAGCTAGTACATCAACTTCCCATGGTTGAAACTTTTGCATACGGTCTCCGTTTTAGGTGCACGATAGCATGTTGGAAAGGTCTATCTGAGGAATACACATGTTCCCATTAGAATTTGACTATGTCCATAGTCTAATTATGGAGAGCCCTAAAAACGTTGTTTAGGGCCTCAAAATGGCCCCAAAAGTCAAGGATCTGAAAACTAGGAAAAAATTGCCAAACTGGAAAACTACCAAAATGAGCCAGTTGGATTAGATGAGAAGCCACCAAAATCCATCTTGATCAATCCCCCCCCCTTAGGAATAAATGGTCTCCATTGCATTGAGTGCCCCCATCAGATAAGGACATTTCTGTTGAATTTGGACATAGGTGAGCCACCTGCCTTGGTGCAGGAAATGCCCTGCTTTGACAACTTGATAAAGATGGATCCTTTGATGGAAAATGCCATTTACCTTTGTGTCCACAATCCGATCACTAGATTCTTGTTTCATGCAGTCAGGTTTGAGCTCTGTTGGTGTCAATTGTTCTGGTATCTCTGAGGTGTCCAACAATGGTAGGAAGTATGGCCGAAGGAGATCCACGTTGAATACTGGGTGCAGGCTAAGGAAAGGAGGAATGTTGAGCTCAAAATCATTGTCACCAACATCCTTGTTGATGGTGTAAGGTTTATAACAGATTGGGCGAAGCTTCCGATGGGGCCATGTAAGGTGTTCTTTCTGCAACTGTAACCACACTTTGTCTCCCACCTGAAACTTATGTGGAACCCGATGTTGATCATGGTGCTACTTGTACTTGGCATTGGAATTTTGTAAAATATCTTGAACCTGTTGGCGGATGTGATAGATCTACTCAATGAAATGAGAGGTTGTGTCAGATTCAGTTGGAGCAGGTGATGAATCGGTTGGGGTGGCTGCAAAAGGTAGTGCAACATCCATGGGACACAATGGTTGGAATTCCAACTCGACCTGAAAGAGGTTGTGGTCGATTGAGCTATGTAGGGATTTTTTGTAGCTATGCTGAACATAGGGAAGAATCTTATCCCATGTGTGGGGGTGCTTGGAATTGTACATGCGTAGGATATGCACTATTATCTGATTGAAGACCTCAGCTTGGTCATCTTTCTAGGGGTGGAAGGCAGTGGACTTGGTGAGCTTGGTGTCCAACAGTGACCAGAGGCTTGAACAGAATGTGTTGAGGAAACGACTATCTCAATCTGAGACAATGGTTTGTGGGATTCCAAAATTTACCTAGACTCATTCAAAGAACAACTTGGAAGTGGCCTCTGCTGTGATGCTCTTCCTGTTGGAGGCCAAGATTGCCATCTTGGAAAAGAGATCAACAACCAAAAAGACACAGTCATTTTCCCTTTTGGTGGATGGAAGGACCGACATTTAGTCCATTGAGATGGATTCCCATGGACTGTCAAGAGTAGGAAGGGGGGTGTACAAGCCATGTTTCTTACTGGTCGGTTTGGCAATAACGCAGGCAGTGCAGGACCTAATATACTTGTTGACATCCTGTCAAAGTTTCGGCCAATAGAAATGTTTCTGTAACACTGCCACTGTATTTTCGATGCCGAATTGTCCTGCCATACGTCTGTAGTGGGATTCCCAAATCATCTTCGCTCATTTTCTTGATGGAACACATATATGGCCTAGTTGACACAATAGCCCATCCTGAAGATGGAAATTAGAGAAATTGAGTTTGCGCGCAACATTTGGTATGTGGTGGCGAAGTCAGGGTTTAACTCATAGAGGTTGGGCCATTCATAGGTCTCATGGCCGCAAGAGTCTATCACTATGGTGAGTGCCACAATTGGAGGTTGGCTAAGGTAATCGGCGACTCGGTTGGTACTGCCTGTTTTATACTTGATGTTGAGGTGGAAGTACTGCAAGTATGTGGACCACTTCTAATGGCAGTCATTCTGCAATTTTCCTTGTGTCTGCATGAACTGTAGTGGTTTATGATATGTGTGGATTATTGTCTCCTTCCCGAGAATGTAATGTCTGCACTGCTGTCAGGTTTGCACAATGGAGTACATTTATTTTTCATAAGTAGGGTACTTATGGAAAACATCTAATAGTGTCTCACTATGATAGGCCACGGGTGGTCATGCTGAGTGATAACTGTACCCACAACATAGTCTGAAGCATCTATATCGATCTCAAAGGGATGTTGCAGGTCCGGTAATGAAAGTATTGGGGCTTAGCACAAGCATTGTTTTAAATCATCTAACGCTTGTTGTTGGGACATGCCCCACACAATATGGGAGAATCCTTACCACCACCCCTGGTTACTTGGCTTAGTGCCCATGCAATATGGGAGAATCCCAACATGAACTTGCGATATAAATTGGTAAGTCCTAATAATCTTTGAATCTCACTAAGTGTGGTTGGGATTGGCTAGTCACGAATGACCTGGATATTGGTTGGATCCACATGCACACCGTGATGATCCACTATGTAGCCTAGGTACTAGACCTTGTCCATGTCGAAGGAGGATTTTTCCAAGTTGGCATATAGCTTGTGTTGTTGTAGGGAGTGTAGAACCTGTTGAATATGCTGCAAATGTTCTGCCCAAGTCTTGTTGTAGATGAGGATGTCATCCAGATACACCACTACAAAAGTATTGGTGAACGGTGGCAGGTTATCGTCCATCATTCTCATGAAAGTTGTTGGAGCATTTGTCAAACCAAAGGGCATAAACAACCATTCAAAAAGACCTTATTTTGACTTGAAGGAAGTCTTCCATACATCTTTCTGTTCTATGGGGAAGTGGTAGTAGCCAGACTTTAGATCAATCTTACTGAAGAATTTGGCCCCCTTGATTTGATCATGGAGATCGTAGATTATGAGAATCAGGTACCTATTCCTAACTGTGATTTTATTTAGGGCCTGGTAATCAATGCAGAGTCGCCAGGTCCTGTCTTTCTTATGCACCAACATGATTGGGCTCCCACAAGGAGATGAGCTAGGATGGATGTTCCCCTTGTGGAGTAGTTATTTGATTTGTCGCTTGATCTCCTCATTCTCTAATAGAGAGCGGTGGTAGACTGACCCATTGGGAAGTGGTGCGTTGGGGGTCAAATGGATGGGATTATTGACCTGACAATGCATAGGTACCCCTATGGGTGAGGAGAAGATATGTTTATATTCTTCCACGACCTTGTCCACTTGCTTCTGTTGTATGGAGAGTTCGGTCATGGAGGCCCTAGATGTGGCCTCAATATTTCGCTTACTCTGAGAGTGAATCACGAAGAAGAAAAACTTCTTGGTCTAAGAGATGACCTTACTACATTGCTTGGAAGAGATCAAGGAAATAACACTGGGTGGGATTGCCTCGGGTATCCTATATAATTTCCTGTTCAAAGTAATAATAACAATGTGAGGCCTAGAATCATATACAACATGACATTTCCATAAATAAGTTTGGCCCAAAATAATATTACAAACTTCAAGAGGAGAAACATCACACAATACCTCATCTTTGAAGGGTTTGATGTCATACGACAAGTGACACTGTTGGCTGACACAAAGATCGCTTCCTTGGTGGAGCCATCCAATGGTGTAGGGTTGTGGGTGCAGAATTGTAGGTAGGGCTAGCCGCTTGATGACCTCTTCTGAGATGAGGTTATTCTGGCTACCGCTATCAACGATAAAGTGCAATAGGGTGCCTTTTACCCACATCCATGAATGAAAGAGACACTCTCCTTCTTCTGGCTCATCTAGTTCACCAGGATGGACCTTGGTGGTAGCAACAATGGCATTGGGTTCCGCATCAATAATACATATTCCCCTTTTTGGTTCCAACTCAGAGTCGAAACCCGCATCTGATTCATATGCTTTCACCTCAGCCACCAATGATTTCTTGGAGTGACAATTAACAGTGTTATGCCAAGGGCTCTTATGAAAGTCGCACCACTTCCCGGTATCTTTCTTGTTTTTCTGGTTTCCTTATTTGCTTGTGGCCTAGACTAGTTTTCATGAGGTTGTTCATCTTTTCTCTGTCCTTTGTTATATGGGTTGGGGCTTCCCTTTACTTGCCTATGATGTGAGGGGTTCCGAGGCCCAAATTGTCGCGTCTTTTGTTTAATCTTTTTCTCTATTTTGACGACATATCGATAGGTCGCTCCCAAGGACGAGATGTCTAAAGAATCCATTTCTCTCTGGATGTATCTATGCAGACCACTGTGATACTTGAGCACCATATGTTCCTCAAAATATTTGATACCCATCTTGGTGCGCAAGGTATGAAAGATATTTGTGAACTCTGGCACTGCTTGGTCTCTTTCCTGCCGTAGTGTGGTCCATTTTGTATACAGGTCGTCATAACTTCTGACAGGGTAGTATTGTTCCTTGATAACATCCTTGAAGGACTCCTAGATGACCATGACTGCAAATAATGAGGGTTCCTCTATTTCCTTCTTCTCACAAAAAGTCTCCCACCAATATTTGACATGGGGGATGACTTTGAGGAGAACAAACATAATCTTTTCTCTATTCGAAACGTTATGGACAAAAAAATACCCTTCTAGCATATTTAACCATTTGTCTGCAACATCTGCATCTATATGACCTTCAAATATGGGAATATCAAAATTTATTTGTACCTTGAAGGGGGTGGCTCCTCCATTCGAGGAAGATGTGTCACCTGTTGATAGTTGTCGAAGGATTTGTGCAAAACTATCCATTATTTTGTTCCTCTGTTGCGTGAGGGATTTCTCGAGCAACATATTGAAATGATCTCATGTCTCTTCGTCTTTGTTTTCTCCCACCATGAGAGGTCTCCTGGGCATGTGATATATTTTTTCCTCAAGAGAAACAAGCTCAAGACCCAATTATTTGTACCTTGACCTCGGTGGGGACATGCATTAAGAACAACAAGGAGCATACCTCTTTGATACCACTCATCCAGATTTTATGAGTAGAATGAAAAATGAATATAGATTATTATTATTCTTAACAAAGATACACAAGAATAACAGAGATACAATAACATAGATACATTAAAATTGGTTTCTATTCAATAAGAAAATGTGTTGAAACTGTACAATGTAGCAAAAAACAAGCTTGCTAGAATGGTGGCGGCTTATCTCTGAGAAGAGATGTGACAATTGCGCTCATTTGAAAGAATATGGTTACAATGAGGCTCTCCAAGACTTTTTTACAATAAAAAGGAATGTCAAAACCCTAGACATCCAAAAACCTAACCCTAGGAGATGAATCACCAAAATTCATGTGGGCCCCATTTGGGTAAGCTAGTACATCAACTTCTCGGGGTCGTAACCTTTTCATACGATCTTCATTTTAGGCGCACGATAGCCCGTTGGAAAGGTATATCCAAGGAATACACATGTTACTATCAGACTTTGACTTTAACTAAAGTATTATTGTGGCGAGCCCTAAAAATGTTGTTTAGGGCCTCAAAACGACCTCGGAAGTTAGGGACCCGAAAACTAGGAAAAAAATGCCAAACTAGAAAAATACCAAAATGAGCCAATTGGAATAGGTGGGAGGCCACCGAAATCGATATGGATCACCATCCAATCATTCAAGGTTACCCATGTTGTCTACGATTCAATGTCTTCCTCTTAAATTCCAAACACTCCTCCAATGCAAGGTGTTCTCTAAGAAAGCAACCTCCTCCATGTGGATAACATGTTAATGTCACCAAGGATATCCCATACCCTAAGGAATAACAGAATTCAAACACCCAAATGAGGTTAATCAATCATTTATTAAGCCTATATAATGTGAAAATCCATCACTAACCATCTAGGGTTTAATTACACACCATGTACCCCAAATCTCATGAAGCACCCCCAAAAATGGTGTTAACATTTTCAGAGTAACCCCCAAAATTGACACTCCTTCTTTACGAGGAAGTTTTTTCACCAACACCTATCAAATCCCTCTACAACTCCATCAAACCTACCATCTACAAACATATGCATGTTCTAGTCTTGAAATCAACTACTACTAATCATCATTGATTCATCATTGGATGATATCACAACATCTCGAGCCTACAGAGGATGTTTACCACCTAAAAATCTTAAGGGACATAACCCCAAATAAAGAGAAACTATGAAAATCCATCATCCCTCAAGTCTACATCATGGATTAAAATATCTAGAGACCACATCACGAGTTGTTCAGGTCATCTTGCAAAGATAATCATATATCCATACAAGACCAAGACAAGTGAATCACATCTATCATAGTCACAAAGACATAAATTTTCATGAGTCAACTTATTGATCCTAAAATACCAAGATCCTATTATAGGTAACGACCCATGTAGGGCTACCAACAAGATGTAAACATGAGAATCCCTCTCATGCACCTCAAAACCTATAGTCATTGAAATTATTTGAACTAGGTCAAATCCCTCTTTCTAATAGAATCCTAAATCAAGAGTAACATCATGGTCAACTCCCTCTATCTAAGAGAATACAACAACCTTGTTCATAAAACCTACAATACTCCCATTAGCTACAACCATATAATTATCCATCAAGGTATCATACCTCTTCTCCTCCAGACAATTGGAAAGCTCATGAATGGAAGAAACTAATGCAATATGATTAGTGTATATCCTAGGAGGTATGAATGACCCTCACTAAAGATCTAGATGCTCTTACATTCTCTCAAGCCTCCTCAAAACTATGATGCTCATCTAGCCTCTCATTGGAATGTACATGTGTAGTTGGATCAACAAGTAACATGAAATGGACACCCTCTCTCACCCCTCTAGCCAATGTCCTTAGACTAGCTAGACTACAATCACTAATGGTGCACCATTGTCCCTCAAATGAAAATCTCCATTGTACATTTATCAAACAAGACACTCAAATAATATTCTTATTTAAACCAAGAACAAAATATAATGCCACTCAACTTAAGAACATCACCTAAAGGCATGTGAAAGGAAATGGAACCAACTCCACTCACATGATAAGTTGTATCACCACCAAGATCCATACTCATAGCTACATGTTTCTCATGAAACCTATTGGATAATGACCTATCATATGACATATGTCTTGAAGCTCCATTTTCCATATATCATATAAAATTAGACAGAGTGTTAGAGGATAAACAAGAGACCATCGAGAAGGAAATCTCAAAATGAGAGGGATCCTCATGTACACCTGCTATAGTCCTAACTAAAACATATTTTTCTCCCTTCCCCTTCTTCTTTAATGGGAACTAGCTAACATAATTTCCCATCTCATGAAATTGAAAACACATCACTTTACTCAAATCCTTCTTTCATATGTATGTACCTTCTTTCTTCTTGTAGCACTTCTTGCTACCCTTCTTCTTCCTAACGAGACCAAACACATCTACTTCATGTTAGAGTCCTACCCTAACCTACCTACTTTGGGTACTTATTATTTACCCAATCAATGTATGAGGCCACCTTATTTGAATATGACCCATTATGTAGTTAGTGGGTAGTCAAACTTAATGTTAAAAGGGTCCTCTAGATTAAATAAGGCACACTAGTTAGTTCATACCCATTAATATGGGACCAAAAGTAGTTATGGAATTTTCTATTAATAATTTATTTATAGAGATAGAAGGATATGGTATGTTTTATGAAGTGTCATTATAGTAGTTAGAGATCTACTCATGGATTTTTCCACCCTCAAAGATGCCTATGAACATCACTCACTCTTTTGGAGATATTTAATACAAGAGATATACTTTGCAAATTTAATCTTGTTTTCTCTTGTATTTTATTTTCATTTTCCAAATTCTCTTAATATTGTTCATTGTCTTCCATTTTGTTAATTGAGTACGCTATAAGTGATAGTATATATCTTTCACGAGGAAGTTCATGCCTAAATTTTAGAAGAAAAAAAAATTAGGATATATATGTGTTACACAATATTTAAATAATACAAAATATATAGTTTGATGGAAAAATCTATGTTCAGGGAAGAATATTTGCTATAAATATAAGTTGCATCACTTGGTTGGACACTCTTGTAACCCTTGATGGTACCCTTTCGAGTATTGCATCAAACAACACATGTATATGAATTTTTCTTCCATGTACCCTTGGGTATATCAGAAAACCCTAGGTGCACCTAAAACCGACATTACTTAAACCCTTCAACCATATTGTTGTTATAGTACACCAAGAATAACACTTGAGGATATCACTCTCTAGAACTTAGGAATTGGGTAGTACAACTAAGGGTATTATCTAACCTTCCTAGTAAGTTCCCTGAGACATTGGGTCGAGTACTACTATTGGAAACCCACATGTATATCAGAGAAAGATAACACCTGACACTCCTTTGTCCTTGGGGACTTCAAACCCTAACCTCTATAGCATAGGCTACACAATTTATACATAAAGTGAAGTATCAACAATTTCAGGATTCCATCTGTTGGAAAGTTGGTTGTCATTGATGTCAACCCTAGAAGAAGTCCAAAATCCCCAGAAGCCCCTAGAAGTAATGGGTGATGTAAACCCTAGAAGAAGCCTAGAAGCCTCTAGAAGTGATGGGTGTATATGAAGAAGTCTCCAAAGTGGCCCCCTTATGGCGTGGCTTTAAGCATGGACCTCACGAGAAGACGTTTTGAAGAAGTTTACAAGAATCCATAGAGGTGTGGTCATGAATCCCAAATTAGTTTGAAGGAAACGAAGATGAAGGACATTGCAAATGCATGCAAAAACCTCATAGATGGATAGTATTCATCAAGTCATTTTCAACGGTATGTGGTACGCCACGTGGTTCCTCACGGTTGAGAATTTATTCCCTCTTAAAGTTGAGGCCCTGAAGTATGGTCAAGAATCCCCAGATCTAAGGATGAGAAGTTACAAGTTGGCCCCAAAATTAATTAAAGGAGAAAATTTGTTGCAAACACGAAGTTACAAGTCGACCCTAACGTCAAATAAAGGTGGTATTTGGAAAAGTATAAATACACATCAAGAACCTTTCATTTGTTTATCCAAGCAAGTGATTTTTTTTGAATGGAGCTTGTTATAACCCTAAATTGCACCACACATGCTTACCTGGCATCAGGCCAACTCATATCCCTTCTTTGCCAAAAATCTGTTGAACAACTCTTTGAAAATCCTCTTGTGTCAAGGCCCACGCGCCCTAACCCATTACTGCATGCGTGTACACGCTGGCTGACTCACAACAACCCGCATGTACCTAACAAAGCACAAAAAAAGGAAAGTTGCCGATGGAACAAAAAGCTATGGGTCAGTTAACTGAAACTCCCGGCCATGCATGGCCGAGGGTTCGTCCAAAACCCTAGCTCCTTCTAGCCTATAAAATAAGGGGTAGGGGTACCATTTGGAGGAGGAAATAATATAGCGAAGAAACTCTGCCCATTTACGCAATCCATTGTCCCAACCCTTTAGCCTTTCCTCATGCCAAAGGATATTTAACGCAAAGTAGTTGAAGGACAGAAGAAGAGGAGCCCAGGATCAAGTTCAAGGAGCGGTGGCCGATCTCAGCTTTTGTAGTTTGATTCACTTTCAGTAATAAAAAGAATGCTTTTCCCGCCCCAATTCATGAATTGTCTATGGTTTGATTAATTTATGCTTGATTTCTAACCCTTCAGTATAGAAGTAGCATGCATGCATAGTTGTTATTTGTCTTTAGTGCAGGTCATCTGTGGAAGGAGCAGCGCAAGAAAGTAATCAAAGCGCAACGGAGTATCTACATCGAACGCCGGTAATAAGGTAGGTGGTCCTTTTCCATGCATTTACCGAGAAAAAGGGATTTAAATCTTGGGATGTAGGTAAAAAAGTAGTTTCTATTCGGTCAAATCTGCATGCAAGTCTGACCCTAGTTTGCTAGTCCGTAGGGTGTTTTTCCCAACAACATAATTGGTGACCATACTGGGGAGAATACCCTTTAGGCTTCCTAGATTTATTTAAAGTTTTTGGGTAGTTTAAAGACTAGGTTTTCTATTTTTTCTTTTCCTGTCTTTTATTTTTCCCTAGGGTCTGAGCTAGCAGGGAGTCTGGTTTTCCATACCAGTTTTCCCTGACTTTTGCTTGACTGTATTGTTCGGGACACACAGAGGTACACGCGGCCTGCAGAAGGCCTGAACGCGTGTACCCGCGCCCTACCCTCTGACAGCCCGTGTGTGAACACTAGTTGTCGAGATAGCAGTAGCGTGTAGGAGTTCAGAGAACCTTAGAGGTAGTCCTCCTCTTCCCTGTCAGAATTACACATTCTCAGGGGGTTTTCTAGAATCCTGTCCGAGTCTTGCTGGTTCACAGCCCTATCTCAGATTGCTTTTTTTCGCTTTATTATTCCTTGCATTATTTGTCTTTTCTGTTAGAAAGAGCATCCAATTCTTCAAGGGATCCTGGTTATCAATACCAGAGGTCTCTTCCTGGTCTGGACTACCTGTTTTCATATTTTTCCTTAGAATTTAGATATACACGCAGCCTGTACAAGGTCAGCCTGCGTGTACACGCTTTCTGTCTCTGTTCAGCACGCGTTTGCAAGCGTGCTATTTTAGTGACAGTTGAGTGCATGTACAGGCTACTTTTTGCTCAGGGTGGGGCAGTCATCCCTTCCTTTGATAAGAATTATTCCTCTCAGGTGTTTGAATCTAGGTTTGAACAGTCAGTAGGTTAGGATTCATCTTACCCTTAGCCTGCTTTTTCCCAGTTAATAGTTGACAGAAAGATATAAAAAAAATAAAATTTTGTTTTATGGTTTTTGGACAAGCGTGAGAGTCGTTGTTTGTTCAATTGCTTTTGTGTGATTCTTCAATCTGATTCTTTGCGATCTACGCTTTAAGCCAGGATTGTTTTTCTTGGTTTTTTACTTGTCGATATTTTCCCTTTTTTGCTTTACTAGCACTTAAATAAATAAAAAAATCTCTTTTCATTTTCTTCTTTGGTTGAAGAGTGTGTTTCTGCATCATTAGCTAGGGAGAAGTATTTTATTTCGTAATTTTTTTTGCAGTCCACTTAGATCATAAGTAGCTCATAGTCAAGTGAAATTCCTTTGAGTTTACTGTTCAAAATCTTAGAAAAATTAATTTTTTAATTTTTTTTGTTGTGAAAATTTGTTGAAATTTTGCATTCAGTAAAAGTTTTTTGTTTCCATTTTTTTCATTCACTTCTTGCTTTCATCTTTACACATCATTAGTTTCACCCTCATACCCCTTGACATAAGATAAATCCATAAAGAAACGTTAATTTTAAAAATCTACTAGACTTTTATGTTTGTAGGGTTCATAAACTAGTTTAGGACTAGGGCCTTGGATTAGGTTGGAGAGGAAACTCTTCAAGGCCATTCAAAACCAAACATTAGAGTCTGAGATAGGGAGTGTCTAAGTCCAGTTTCGTGGAATTTATCTGGGACCCCCCTTTAACACATGGGATAAACACGAGGTCGTGTGCAGAAAGGTAGCGGAGATAACCCCTCCAAAGCCAGACCAATCATAGTGGAGAACACATATAGAGGGCTTGTTTTGGGATTCTGTCATTTGCATTTGCCACAGGGCTTCATGGGTCTCGAATCCGTTTGAGGTCCTCAGTTGTCTTCCAGACCATTTTATCTCGATACCCTTGACAGGTTTCAGGCTTGTTACCCTGCTCATTATGGTCTACCCGACTTTCAACTGTACCCGCCTGGTGTCTGTTCGCATGCTGGCAACCTAGTTGCCAATATTTTTAGGGACATACACAAGTGACTGCGGGGGTATGCCACGGTACCTAGAACAGACATCAGGCCACACTTTGCAGAGTATACTCGGAGGGTGCTTCCGTGTTCGAGTTGCACTTGCACCGGTAAGTTGCTCTAGTGTTGGTTGTTGTAACTGTTCTTCCAAATAGTTTAGTGATTGCTTGTCTTATCTCTTAGGGGCTTCTTTTTTAGCGTGTGTTACTTTTAAATGTTTAGAATACCTTAGTGTGTCTTGGATATTCTCACATAGTGGAGGATCCTGAGCTCCGCCGGTCACGAAGGTTTCTTGGCCTGCCGCTGGTGACACTGGAGCCACCCCCGCCACCATTAAGGCGGAAGCTAGACCAACAAGGGTCTTTTGAAGTGACCGGGTTACAAACCTTTGTGCCCGAACAAATCCCGGAGGAATCAACCATTTTGAACCTTGAAGTAGCCGCTCTTGGCCCGGTTGAAACCCCAACCACTGATATCTTGGCACCGTTTATTGTACCATTCCAATTTCACGAATGCCAAACAATGCCTCACACAACAATGGAAACAAATGTTGTTACTTCTTCTGGGAATTCTTCAATTCCCACCACAGTTGCTACCACAAGAGAGTCATCTCCTAACCTACCGTCGTCGGTCTGAACCACCATGGTCTCGGCTGCAACTACGTCACATAGTGGACCAACCCCGTCTATGGCGGCGGCCACAACCCCCTTCACACCTAGTGCGACAGACCCTCCATTCTCATACGGTATGCCTAGTTCGGGTACAAGTCTTGCACTAACCTTCTCCACTTTACAGACTTTGGGTCTGGGGGCAGGGAGCTCTAACGCTCCTCTGCAAGGTCACCTTGGGGGCACTCTTGTCCCTTTTTACACTTTTCCTTATGCAGGAGGTCATATCCCTCCTGTGTCCCCTTCTCTAGGTGGTCCGCATCAGCAGTCCGCCGGGAAGCCTACACACACTAGTTTATTTGGAGCAGGGAGTCAAGGAACACCTGCACACAGTATGCTGATAGGTTCGACACCGTTTTCTTGGAACGAGACGTTTGGTAACAACACATTCTCATCCGCTGCTTTTCCATCTTGGGGAAACCCCATTTTTGGACAATCCACTCCTGCGCAGGGTACTATTCCTGCACAGGGGGCACACATAGCAGGATCTGTTCCCTCCACCGGAATGCCATTCTGGGGTAGTTCTTTCCACAGTCAATGGAACCCTGGACATACTACTATGCCTCTCCCTGCTGGACCGACATGGGGTAATCCTTCCCAAAGTCCTTCAAATACAATGCATGCCCAACACTCTATGTCCTTTATGGGAAATCAGCCGATGATGTCTCCACAGATGCAAAATCCTTACACTGGTCAGGGCCATGGTTTCTACCAGAATCCGGGCCAGCAGCCAAACTTTTCCTGGCAACTTGGTGCCATTCAAACTCCAAGACCCTTTTTCCTGGGTTATCAGCAACCATCCAAACTACCATTCCTGGCAACTTTACACATGCCATATTTGACAAGGTTGTTAAATGATCCTATTTGTCACGATCCACGTTGGCCTCCTATGCCGACGAAGTTTCCTTCGGACATTCCAAAGTTCGTGGCCAAGCCTAATGAAGATCCAGGTGATCATGTGACTACCTTTCATCTTTGGTGCTCATCTAACTCATTGAAATATGACTCCGTACAGTTGCGATTGTTTCAACGTATTCTTATTGGGAGTGTCGCGAAATGGTACATCGAGCTCAATCGCTCAAGATACTCTTCTTTTGGCGAACTGGCGATGGCCTTCCTTAACCATTTTCAGTTACCTGTGAGATACGACGCTGGCACAGAGCTGCTCGCCAATTTTGAACAGACAACAACGAACCATATCTCTAATCATATCTAAGAATGGAGACGCCGAAAGAGTCTAATCAAAGTACCAGTCCCACCAGCATTCCTGCTTGAGTGGTTCCTTAAGTCTTTGATCCCACAGTTATCCAAAGACGTCGCAACCTCCAGAGTTTTCTCCGAAGAAGATGCCATCATGAGGGCTCAACAGTTTGAGCTCATCTATTCTCAGTCTGGTTTATTATACAACATCTTGCCAGATGCGCCATGTTCGATATTGGATAAAACTAGACAGAGAGCTGGACCACATGTCGATGGTATTGTTGGTTCAACACAAACCAAGCCCGCTGAGCAATTGACAAAACAATTGCAATAGTTATCCATACAACACACATCGGCTAGACAAACTATTGCTTTGGCTGCTCCCCCTACCCAAACGTCGGACGTACACTCCGTGCAGTCAACTAACCCAAAGGCCACCCAACAGCCTGAAGGGAAGAAAAAACAACGAAAGAAGGGTAAGGGGGATAAAAAACCCACTGATAATGCTGGCGGGGACAACATAGAAAAATGGAAGGTGAGGTATCCATGCAACTTGTGCGCGGAAGACCACCCGAACCATCTTTGTCCTCAACTTACAGAGGCCCAAAAGTTTGTCACACAGCAATAGCAAGTAGTGTTGACTAATCCCTTTCAACATGGGCAAAATCTAACTCAAGCCTCTACAAGCACAGAAGGGGGCAGCCAAGAAACCTGCCTGCCTCCAAAAAATCCCTCATCCACCAACGTATATATGGTTAGGGGTGATGCTATCATATCAACTAGAGCGCACGACTATAGTAAACCAAGCTCTTCTGAGAAGGGTAAAGAAGATGATATCCCATCTCTTCCTCTACAAATTGAGAAGACGTTGGGAGAAACAATGACACACATTCCAAAGGGTGCGTTTAGAAAAGCTTCTCACAACCCAAACACAAGGGCTGCCCAGAATTACTCTATGGTGGAGGATTTATCACAAACCCCTTGTGCAATGTCTGCTTTGGAGGTCCTCCAAAGCTGCCCTGCTCAGAGGAAAGCCTTGTTAACCGCTTTGGGCTCTACTGAGACTTGTAATCCGGGCACCATCATGTTAGATACAACCGACTTAAAACCTCTTCTGCCTTACCACGTAGCGTTTCAGATAGTAGTGGCTCATCCCACGAAAACTTTTACTCAGAATATCTTCCACATGGTGGTAGACGAGGTCACCTCAACATGCGTTATGTTGTTATCATGCTGGAAGGCCATTGGCTAGCCCGTTTTGTCTCCATCACCTACTCTCCTCACTGCTTTCGACGGTCGTTCATTCCGACCACATGGAATCGTTCCTTCTTTCCCCGTGCAGTTAGGAGGGAAAATTGTGTGTGTCGAATTAGAGGTAGTCGATGCTCCACTCGACTATAACCTCTTGTTAGGACGGAGTTGGACTTATGCTATGCAAGCTATGGTTGCTACAGTTTTCTGAGTCTTTTTGTTTCCACACGAGGGTCAGATAGTGACCATCGATCAACTATCTTTCTCCAGACCTGACCCATCTTGGGGGGCATCCACGATCCCAATGATTGATAATCCTCAACCAGGTGTCGTTAATGTAGGAGTGGGTTTGTGCCCATCCTTGATGGGTAGCTTCGATTTCCCACCTCCTCACGATGATATCAAATTTATATCTAATCACCATAAGGTTGAGATTTTTCAAGTGTTGTCGTTCCGCACGACTTACTTTGAGGATCCTTGGATTCTTCCTTCCCCATCAGCCACGATGGATGAGATGGGGAACTCAGGCATGTCCATGCCCTTGTCTACCACTAAGGTAGCGTACTCTGTAGTCCAACAATCTTCAGCTAACCCTGATCCGACTCCTGCACAAGAGTTAGATCCATTTCTAGAGCCTATTTGGGCTCAGGGTTCTCTCGCTAACGTCGATTAGTTAGACTTAGTCTTGCCTTTTGACGAAGTAGTAATCGAAGCAATGACTAGTCCGGACAAACCATGGGAAGATCTTCATCACATATCATATTTTCTCCCAGAGTTAAGCCGAATCGAAGCAGGAGAATTCACCATTACCATGACGGGAGATCAGCCATGTCCTATTAATCTCTTAGCTACGCAGGAAATTTATTCTGAGGGTAATATGACGACTATCGCTGAAACTATACCCATAAACATCTCCCGAAACCCTGGTGTTGTGGAGAATGTCTTCATCAGAGCGGAATGCTCCTTCGAAGAGATTCAAATTTACACGGATCTTTTCAAAGAATTCCACGACGTTTTTGCCTGGTCTTATGAGGAAATTCCAGGTATCGATCCGAAAATAGTTGAACATGAAATCACAACATATCCTGATGCCAAGCATGTTCGACAAAAACTTTGTCCAGTCAATCCCAAGAAAGCAGCAACCATCAAGATTGAGGTTGAGAAATTGCTAAAGGCAGGTTTTATTTATCCTATCCATTTGACTCAATGGGTGTCAAATCCCGTGCCGGTCCATGAAAAATTTCGAAAATCAACTTGAGCATATAGGTTAGGTTACCACCCTGACTTTTGCACCTCGTTGTCTTTTTCCTCTGCTATAGGATCGATCCCATCAGGTTGTGACACGGAACCATCATATTTTCTTTAGAAGTGTCACAGCTTGGCAGTAGAGCTTACCAGAACATGGATGCTCTAGGTAGGTCCTGGTTGCATTATGGTGTCCATGCCATTTCTAAAAACACTGCAGGCTTGGGAGTCCATATAGTCTTTCCTAAATATGAGTTTGAGCCTCATTTGCATGATTATTTTTCGCTCTTTGTCTCACCCTCAGGACTCCCAAAAATAATGGGTCTCCTTTTAAGCCCTTTTCAGACCCTCTAAAAATGAAAAGATTGCCGAGCGACCTTGTGGCCTTTCACGCTCGTTAAACTGAAATTTGAAGTCACGTCTGTCCGGCGGTAGTTTACCCATTTTTCGGTCCGGACGGTAAACTGTACGAACAAAGGTATACTCTATCGAATTCCCATTCTTTAGAAGAGTACTCTCAAGTATAATTTTATTCCTTTTTCGGGCCTGAGGGACTAAATTTACAAAAAAGAAACCCCCACGAAGTCCATAGTTAATCTCTTTTCAGACTCCCTAAAATTGAAAAGATCGCCAAGTGACCTTATTCTTTCACACTCGTTAAATTGGTCCAGAAGAATGTTCCCGACGGAGTCCATAGTTAATCTTTTTTCAGACTCCTTAAAAGTGAAAAAATGGCCGAGTGATCTTTTCCTTGTCACACTCGTTAAAATGGTTTTGAATTGACGTCTAATCGGTGCTAGTTTACCCATTTTTCAAACCGACTAGACTATTATCGAAAAAGATACCCCAACGGAGTCTCCGTTTATACTTTTTCAGACTCTCTAAATATGAAAAACCACCAAGCTTACCTTCTCTGGGCTCGTTAAACTTACATCGAAGGAAGTTACCATTGTGTGTTCTATCAACTGCATTTGCATACCTTATCCACCAGCCTTGTGACAATTTGCTTCTGCGTCTTAACACCTTTGGCCGCTGGAGGATTTTTCTCGAGTATCATTTTACCAGAACATCAGTCTTGTCCTTGTGCCTTGAACTTGTATGTTTGTAGTGCTAGTTCATCCATTGTAACGTAATATTCCTTTATTCTTTTTCCAAAGTTATCGAAAAGAACAAAAAAATCAAATATACCCCAAAAAGAGGATGGGAAAAGTATTTTCTTTATTGGCAGCATAATGAGTCACCCTTGGACAAAGCACATCTGTCCATTTGTTCATCAGACTATGGGATGTAGTACAACCTTAGGAATCTTTTCTCGCTATATAGAGTTGTGTCCTCCACCATTTGGTTTTTCTTCCAAACAGATGGAGAGTTTGCGTTGCCTCATGCTTCGTAGACTTATGATTAACATATATGCTGCCTGAGTCTCATCACTTGTCGTGCTATTGTCCAAGGGAAGTTTGTCACTAATCTTGAGTCGACCCCTCTGCAATATGTCTCTTGTCCGCATACCCGACCATCCTGAACATCCAATCAAGTCCTTGTTTGAAATCACTGAAGCCTTCAGTCCGATCATCAAGATTATCAAGTCCATGACCGATGAGCCATCGAAGACCTCTGGGTAGTGCAGTCGTACACTCATATTACACTCCTAACTGAGTTTTGGAAGATTTTGAAGTTGTTGCTCGAGCTCTGAAGTCCATCCACCAAGCCGAATCAGCTTTTGGAAGATGGATACTCTATATGTATATCTTTTTGATTTCGAGATGTAGCTCCGCTGTGTATTATTCGCGGCTACTCTTTATAGTTATTTGACATGGATCTACAGTGTATTTGATTGG
>JZKD02S1755546.1:1334669-1358852 GCA_000966675.3 Picea glauca
AATCGTTCGACACATCAGTAAAGATTGGTAATGTATTTCGACCATCAGATGCTCTTCTGACCTCACACATTAGGGGGCATCTGTTATAACCCTAAATTGCACCACACATGCTTACTTGGCAGGCCAACTCATATCCCATTTTTGCCAAAAATATGCTGAACAACTCTTTGAAAATCCTCTTGTGTCAAGGCCCACGCGCCCTAACCCATTACTGCACGCGTGTACACGCTGGATGACTCAAAACAACCCACGTGTACCTAACAAAGCATGAAAAAAGGAAAGTTGCCAACGAAACAAAAAGCTATGGATCAGTTAACTGAAACTCCCGACCATGCATGGCCGAGGGTTCGTCCAAAACCCTATCTCCTTATAGCCTATAAAATAAGGGGTAGGGGTACCATTTGGAGGAGGAAAAAATATAGCGAAGAAACTCTACCCATTTACGTAATCCATTGTCCCAACCCTTTAGCATTTCCTAATGCCAAAGGAGATTTAATGCAAAGCAGTTGAAGGACAGAAGAAGAGGAGCCCAGGACCAGGTTCAAGGAGTGGTGGCCGGTCTCAGCTTTTGTAAGTTGATTCACTTTCAGTAATAAAAATAATTCTTTTCCCGTCCCAATTCATGAATTGTCTATGGTTTGATTAATTTATGCTTGATTTCTAACCCTTGAGTATAGAAGTAGCATGCATGCATAGTTGTTATTTGTCTTGAGTGTAGATCATTTGTGGAAGGAGCAGTGCAAGCAAGTAATTAAAGCACAACGAAGGATCTACATCGAACGCCGGTAATAAGGTAGGTGGTCCTTTTCCATGAATTTACAGAGAAAAAGGGATTTAAATCTTGGGATGTAGGTAAAAAAGTAGTTTCTATTCGGTCAAATCTGCATGCAAGTCTGACCCTAGTTTGTTAGTCCGTAGGGTGTTTTTCCCAACAAAAAAGCTAGCATAAGTGGGTCTTCACTTGTGTTAGGAGGATTGATGATCTCAACAAAGAAAATATGACCTAGGAGAAAGGAGGTTTAGGAGAGAAAGGTGTGCGAAGGTGAGTATACTAGCTTTGTGAGGTTATGTATAGGTTACAGTGGAGCAAGGCATGGATTTATGAGGTTATCCACGGGTTGTAGTGGAGTAGGGAACGGATGTATGACGAATGTTTGTAGGTTGACAGTGGATGAATTGTGGATATGTGTCTTGATGAAGTTGAAACAGGTTAATGAATATGTTATCTTATTGACGCTCAAGTTGAATAAGTTTTGTTTTCCTATGATCTTATGCACCAGGTTGTTTACATGATAAAAGTTATGGTTTTCTATATGTAGTGAGGTTTTCATATTAATGTTATGGTATATGCCTTGAGGCATATCTTGGAGGGTCTTCGGCACATGGCTAGAGACATATGTTGGTGATATTTTGGAGATCATGGTTGATGCTTGATGCAGATATTAGATATTTTGGTACATGCTTAGAACATACTAGAGACATATTTTGGTACATGCTTAGTCCATACTTGAGACATATTTTGGTACATTCTTAGTAAATACTTGAGACATATTTTGGTACATTCTTAGTACATGTTTTATGGCATATATTTTGGTACATGGTTGAGGCATATCATGAATGATATGGAATATGTTTGAGGCACATGTTTTGGTACATGGCTAAGGCATATCATGAATGATATGGCATATCCTTGAGGCATATCCTTGGTACATGGTTTATGGAGGTTATGGAACATGATTGAGATATATCTTGGAACATGGTTTGGATGCATATCTTGATGATGTTCGACATATGTTTTGAGAGATGATCTTGGTGATCTTGGCATATGATCTATGAGAATGGATTTGGTTTGATGATGATGATGTATATGTATTAGTGACAGTATATCAATGACAAAGACAATGACAATGACAATATATCAGTGACAACAACAAATACAGTGGAAGTGACAAAGATAGTGACAGGTTGATGATGATGTATCATTATCAGTGACAGTGACAGGTTGATTATCAGTAACAATGACAGGTTGATTATTAGTGATAGGTTGATTCTCCATTTATATTTTAGGGAGGAAGGAAAGGGGGTTGTAGCCTCCTTACGGTTGGAGACGTAGAATACATGGAGTTGGAGCTTCCTTCAAGTTGGAGCCTGTAAATCAGGGGGTTGTAGCCTCCTTCCAGTTGGTGCTAGGGAATACATGGAGTTGGATATTCCTTCATGTTGGACCCTGTAAATCAAGGGATTCGAGCCTCCTTCTAGTTGGAGTTAGATAATTTGGGGATTTGTAGCTTCCTTCAAGTTGGAGCCAATAAACAGGGGATTGAAGCCTCCTTATAGTTGGTGCTAGAGAATTTTGGAAGTTGGTGCTTCCTTTGAATTTAATCTTCTGATATATAAGAAATATTTTTGTGGTTTTCTCCCATTTGGGTTTCCACGTAAAAATATCTTGTGCACTATGTATGGTGTGATACATTGTTGAATGATACTATTTATGGTTAAATGTTTATGATATGTGAAATGCAATCATAAGTGAATCAAATTGTTGATAAGTTAATGTTGTGATAGAAAATGGTAAAAAGTGTTTAATATTGATTCACCCCCCCCCTCAGTATTAGTGAATATTCCAACACCATCAATGCAATAATGCTTAGATAGGAGCATGGGGTAGCCACTCAATGAACCTATGACATAGCGCATTATTTCATGGGATGTTAAATAATACCAATAATTTCACTAGTTATTGATAAATACCTCCCCAAATCCTTTTTTTTAACCCCCCTCCCAATACATTTTTCCAATAAAAAAGCCGTATGTTTACTAGATATCTTGTAGTTTTCCCAAATGCCCCTTTTTATACCACCCAATACCTATAAACCCCATCGTACTCTACATCCCCCACTCCCCCCAATACCTACAATATATGAAACTAAAAGTGGGGGTGTTATACCTAGATCCAAACCATTGGCAATGTTGGCAATGGAATAAGAAAACCTATGGGGATTACATTGATTGGAGATATTTCATGAAATCCATCTATGCTCATTTTGAAAGGGACCCTCGCTATTTTGGAATACTAACCAAGTTGTGCCAAATAGGCACAGTAGAATACATTGTAGCAACTTTTGAGAAATCAACAATCTACACTAAGGGGTTGATTGAGTCATTTTTTAAAGAATACTTTATCAATGGTCTCAATGAGGAAATTCATAGACAAGTCTTGATGAAGCACCCAAATAATTGGTTAGGAGCTTCTCAATGTTCCCTTGAAGAAAAAATGAGCAGCAATGCATAGGTAAAAGAATCCTCCTTTAATCCTTGTCCTCACCCTTCTATGGCATATACTATCACTTCCCCTCCATCTCACCCCTTGAGGGTATAGAATTTATCTTAAGAAGAAATGATCAAGCATTAACACCTCCAACGTTTCTATAATTGTGATGAGAAAATTTTCAAGGGGCATAAATGCAAAGAACAAAAATTCTTTCATATGGATGTGTCCCAACCTGAAGACCTCGAGGACATTTTTGGGGATGACTCTCATGATATACAAACAGAGGAAACAACATTGTTACTTCTATATGACCCCATTATAGATCCACCTTAAGAGGAACCTATGATTTATCTCCAAGATTTATTTGGCCCTTCTTTTTCTCAAACAGTAAAATTCGATTTTCTACATCAAGAATATAAAAGTGATTATTTTAATTGACAGTGGAAATACCCACAATTTTGTTTGTAGGAAAGTGGTCAAGTAAACCCATTTTTTTTTCCATGTAGTGCATAATTTTCAAATTATAATAGCTAACAACAACATGAAGAAATGTAGTGGAAAGTGTGAGAAGTTTAGACTTCAACTAGGGGAATATAGGATCAAATCTAACATGTTTCTATTGAAATTTGAAACTGTGATGTGGTAGTTTTCATGGAATGGTTATGAATATTGTTCTTGGTTATCATGGACTTCTAATATTTATACATGAGATTTACTAAATATGGCCAACAACATACCCTAAGGGGGTTCAATTCTAACTCCTCAAAAATTATCATCTCCCACTATATGGAAAAGGTAATTAAGAAAGGCCACTCATGCATTATTTTCCAATTCAATGCCATCCAACTTGTTGATATTTGACCATAATATATCCACCCCGATTTACAATTCATATTGAATAAGCATCAATAAGTATTTAACACACACCATGGCTTACCACCTTCATGAGGTGAGAATGATTATGTTATTCCATTGATTCTAGGAAGCCAACCACCCACTGTGCATCCTTGTTGGCACCCTTTTGCATAGAAGAATGAAGTAAAAAATATTAAACATGAACTATTGGAATCAAGTGCTATTTTTCCTAGCACTAACCCTTATTCATAAGCAATGGTCATCATATTGAATAAGGAAAGAAATTGGTGCACATGTTTGTATTTCCATGCTTTAAATAAGTTGACCATCAAAGAAAAAATTCCCATCCCAATTATTGATGATCTCTTAGATGAGTTTCATTGTGCCAAGTTTTTCTCTAAACTGGACCTTCACTTAGGATACCACCAAATCAGGATGAAGGAGGTGGGCATTGTTAATATAGAATTCTCCACTTATAAAGGCTATTATGAATTTTTAGTGATGCCATTTGGCCTTTGCAATGACCCATCTACTTTTAAGATCCTCATGAATAATATTTTCAACCCTTCCTATGTAAATTTTTAACTTCTTTGACGATATCTTGATCTATAGAAAAACATAGGTAGCACATTTGGAGAATGAGGATAGAGCCTTGCAATTCCTTAGGGACAACCAATTGTTCCTCAATGTTCCAAATGTGATTTTGGTTCTTCCAAGATAGAATACTTGAATCAAATTGTCAATCTGGACAATGTGCGAGTGGATCCCAATAAAATTGAGGCTATAAATGATTGGTCATGCCCCAAGGCTTTGAAAATATTATGGGATTTCCTAGGGCTCATAGGTTACTACCAAAACACTATAAAATATTATGGACAAATTGTATCCCCCATGATATCCCTACTCAAGAATAATGCTTTTGTATGGAATGAGGTAGTGAAACATGGATTTCTGCTTAAAGGATACCATGTGTACTACCCTAGTCTTAGTTATTCCCAATTTCACCAAGATGTTTGAGGCATATCATGAATGTTATGGCATATGTTTGAGGAACATATTTTGGTAAATGGTTGAGGCATATAATGAATGATATGGCATATGTTTGAGGCTAGTTCATTGCTTGGAGCTAGTTCATGAAATCCATCTATGCTCATTTTGAAAGGGACCCTCGCTATTTGGGAATACTAACCAAGTTGTGCCAAATAAGCATAGTAGAATGCATTGTAGAAAATTTTGAGAAATCAGAAATCTGCACTAAGGGGTTGACTTAGTCCTTTTTTAAAGAATACTTTATCAATGGTCTCAATGAGGACATTCACACACAAGTCTTGATGAAGCACCCAAATAATTGGGTAGAAGCTTCTCAATTTTCCCTTGAAGCAAATAATCCTCCTTTAATCCTTGTCCTCACCCTCCTATGACATATATTATCACTTCTACTCCATCTCACCCCTTGAGGGTATAGAATTTATCTCAAGAAGAAATGGTCAAGCATCAACGCCTCCAACTTTTCTATAATTGTGATGAGAAAATTTTCAAGGGGCATAAATGCAAAGAACAAAAATTATTTCATATGGATGTGTCCCAACTTGAAGACCTTGGGGACATTTTTGGGGACGACTCTCATGATATAAAAATATAGGAAACAACGTTGTCACTTCTAGATTACCCCATTATAGAGCCAACTTAAGAGGAACCCATGATTTCTCTCCAAGCTTTATTTGGCCCTTCTTTTTCTCAAACAGTAAAAGTCGATTTGCTACATCAAGAATACAAAAGTGATTATTTTAATTGATAGTGGAAATACTCATAATTTTATTTGTAGGCAAGTTGTCAAGGAAACCCATTGTTCTATCCATGAAATGCATAATTTTCAAATTATAATAGATAACGACAGCTTGATGAAGTGTAGTGGCAAGTGTGAGAAGGTGAGACTTTAGCTAGGGGAATATAGGCTCAAATCTAACATGTTTCTATTGAAATAGGAAACTATAATGTGGTAGTTGTCATGGAATGGTTATGATTATTGGGATTGGTTACCATGGACTTCTAATATTTATACATGAGCTTTACTAAATATGGCCAACAACATACCCTAAGTGGGTTCAAGTCTAACTCCTAAAAAATTATCATCTCCCACTATATGGAAAGGGTAAATAAGAAAGGCCACTCATGCATTATTTCCCAATTCAATCCCATCAAACTTGTTGATAGATGACCATAAGAGATCCACCCTAATTTACAATTCGTATTGATTAACAATCAATAGGTATTTGACACACACAATGGCTTACCACCTTCACGAGGTGAGAATGATTATTTTATTCCATTGATTCCAGAAAGCAAACCACCCACTGTGCATCCTTGCTATCACCCTTTTTCATAGAATAATGAAGTCAAAAATATTATTTAGGAACTATTGGAAGCAAGTGTTATTTTTCCTAGCACTAACCCTTATTCATCACCAATGGTCATTGTATTGAAGAAGGAAATAAATTGTTTCACGTGTTTTTATTTCCATGCTTTAAATAAGTTGACCATCAAAGACAAATTTCCCATCCCAATTATTGATGATCTCTTAGATGAGTTTCAATGTGCCAAGTTTTTCACTAAAATGGACCTTCACTTAGGATACCACCAAATCAGGATGAAGGAGGTGGACATTCCTAATATATAATTCTCCACTCATAAAGGCCATTATGAATTTTTAGTGATGCCATTTGGCCTTTGCAATTACCCATCTACTTTTAAGAGTCTCATGAATAATATTTTTCAACCCTTCCTATGTAATTTTGTGCTTGACTTCTTTGATGATATCTTGATCTATAGAAAAACATAAGTAGCACAATTGGAGAATGATGATAGAGCCTTGCAACTCCTTAGGGACAACCAATTGTTCCTCAAATGTTCCAAATGTGATTTTGGTTCTTTGAAGATAGAATACTTGGATCACATTGTCAATATGGGCAATGTGCGAGTGTATCCCAATAAAATTGAGGCTATGAATGATTGGTCATGCCCCAAGGCTTTGAAAATCTTATGGGATTTCCTAGGGATCATAGGTTACTACCAAAAAATTGTAAAATATTATGGAAAAATTGTAGTCTCCTTGATATCCCTTCTCAAGAAGAATGATTTTGTATGGGATGAGGTAGTGAAACAATGAATTCCGCCTTAAAGGATACCATGTGTACTACCCTAGTCTTACTTATGTCAAATTTCACCAAGAAGTTTGTCTTGGGATGTGATGCTTCATGATGAAGCATTGGAGCTATTATTATTGATGCCAAAAGAATGTCCCTTGGAATTCACCAATAAACAATTGTGCCACTAAATTTTGGGCAAGTCCACCTATGAGAAAGAGATGATGACTATCCTTCTTATTTTTTATACACGGTGCATATATCTCATTGGGAGGTTCTTCCAGATCAAGACAATTCATCATAGTTTGAAGTATCTTCTATAATAAAGGTTATAATGACCTAAGAAACATAACTAGGTTAATAATATGCTTAGACATGATTACCATAGTTATGGACTTGATAAAAACTGTGACCTCAAAACTAGAACTCGATTCCAAAATTATCATATTTTTGGGTCAAAGACGGAAAATCAACCATTGCATCGAAAGTGGTGCTATTGACAACACCCTTTTGGGGGGGAATACATATATAGTCTTTTGCGCCCATTGTTTTAATAACCTTATAATGTTGCTAAACAAAACCTTAAAATCCACCCATGATTTGAAAACTGACACTACCAGTAGCATTGATTCTTTTTTTCGAGGATAAAATTAAAACTTGTTTGACACTACGGCCTTAACAACTGTTTCCATTGCAACCAAAATATTAAAATCTACTCCCAAATCGAAAAGTGGTGCTATTAGTAACACCAATCCCTCTATTGTTTAGGACAAAATTGCAACTTTTTATACCATGGCCTCAACAATTGTTACGGTTGCAATGAAAATCCTAAAATGAACCCTAAATTGAAAAGATGTTCCCTAATAATAGCTCCTTTCTTTTTTTTTAGCTTAAAATTATAACATTCTTGAAATTGTTCCCTAAAAGACCGGTACTATTAAAAAAAGAACGTAGAAAAAGAAAAAAAAAACTAAAAAGAAAGACAAAAACAATATTTAAAATAACAAAAAATAAAAAATCAAAGATTTTTTTTAAGACACAAAATACTAAAATTATTATTATTATTATTATTAATAAAATACATTATAAAAACAATTTAAAAAAATTAAACATTTAAAAATAAAAAACATAAAAAAAACAAATAAATTATAATAATAAAACAATCTAAGAGTTTTTTTTTTTTGTAAACAAGTGTAGGAATCTATATTACTTGCAGGTATTATGATACAAAAAACAGGGGAATCTTGGTCTGCCTAGAAGGAAACCAGACTAGGGGTCCCTACTACTAAGGTTAATAGTTACGATGGATGTATCTGGTTTGCCCCAAAGGGAAACCATACGAGACCTTCCATTCCCAATTCCAAAAGCACAAACATAAAACTAAATAAATCTTTCCAACTAAACCAGAGTCTGTTACAGGTCTAGACTAACCTTATACTACTTGGGCATAGCTTCCATTAAACTAAAAAAACCCCCAAAGGCCAAAACTAAGAGGCGTTACAACACCTGGGGGTGCTCCTTCCCGCCATTCGCCTGGCCCTTGTTATCTTCCTTTGGGGAGATCGTGCAGGTCTTCTTGATTTGGGCTGGTGTGCCTTGGCCATCCACCAACGTGATATCCATATGATGAACATAGCGTAGGTAAAGATGGAACTGAGCTTCCAACCTCTCCAGCTTGTATTTTTGGTCCTTCTCAACCTCTACCAACAATTTGATGATTTTTTCTAGACTGCTGAGGCAAGGTTGGATCTCGTCCAACATGGTCTTGGTTTCCTAGTTATCCTCCTATCTTACTTCCTCCCTTTCTGATTCCACTTTCCCGATCAACATCTTGGTTAGCCAAGACATCTCTACCATTTTGTGGTAGAGGGTTTCCTTGGGTCGCCTAGCTCCCAGATCAGTCACCCAGTCTTCTTCTAGTGCCATGTCACCCCACTCTTTGCCTTTGTGCTCATCCTTTAATTCCTCTTCCCATCGGGTAATTTCTTCCTTCCCCTTCGGTGCAACCAGAGTGTGGAAGGTGCCCTCCACATATTTCACTGCCTGCTCCATTCTTATTAACCATTGTGAACTCTCTGGGAATTCCTTCCTAAGGGGGCTCCTTTTCCTTTGTGTATGATTCAATCACACCATCCCTCTTTTCCTTTCTCGTATCCCTCTCTGGTTATTCTTCCTATCCGTCACTTCACAAGTTTCCTTAATTTATTTTCCTTTGAAGTTGTATTGACCCTTACTGCTTTTCTCCTTCTGTTTGATTTTACTCTTGTTGTCCCTCTTCTTATGGCATTTTCTCTGCTGCGGGTCTGTACTTCTTGCCATAATTTGTCCGAGGTGGTGAGCGCTCCCATCATTATTTGCTGGTGAGGCTTGTTTGATCATGATTGTACCACCTATATCCTTGTACTTTCCACTTCCCTTACTTGCTTGTGATCCGACTTTGCCTATCCTCGTACCTATACTAGGGGTTGGTGGATTGTTCCTAGTAATCACCATATCCTCATGCCTTAGTTCAATCGTTTCATTCACCTTGTTGCCTGTCCATTCAACCTTGCAATCCCCACAACGCTTGTTGATGTCTCATCCTTGTTTTTGTTTGCCCACCTGCTGACTATAGTGATATTTCATGCTAATAGGTATCCATGTGTCATGCAATCATACTCTACCTAGGTCCCACGTTCTTTTGAGAAGCATTGTGCTGTCCTCCTCGATGTGACTATCACTTCTGAAGCTACCAACCCAATATTTTTCTTCGAGGTGGCTGCAGTCTGTCCTAAGTTGCCTTCTTGGTATCTTGGTTCAGGCCTCATCCAGTTCTGGGCCTTCCTTGTCGACCCCCTCATTGGCGAGTCTTTCTGCTAGTGCGTTCACAGTTCTGTGCACCCAACAGAACTCCACTGTGATCAAGGTTCTCAGATGCTCCTGGATTTTTTGCAGTGAGTGTGCTAGGCACCAGTGTCACTGCACCTTGCCCACTCTGGTGCCATTTTGGATTTTTTTCGTTGTGTTGATAACTAGGGTGGAGTCACCTTCCATGACAATTTTTTTCATTCCTTCTCTCCATATGATTTCAAGAACGAGCTCCAGGATGCCGAATTTCGCTGCTTTGTTTGTTGGGTTTCCTATGCTTCCCGCATACAGGCGGATAATATTGCCTCCATTGTCTCTAATCACTCCACCTACCCCTACCACTCCCATATTTCCTTTCATTACCCCATCAAAATTAAGTTTGACGATCCCTGACAGAGGAGGGGTCCAACTGTGGACTCCTGTTTGGAGCTACAGTTCATGACTCACAAGTATGCTATAACTCCAGTCTTTCAGATATAAAAATTCCATGATTCGAGATTCTTTGTCTGTAAGTTGAGTTTTCTCTTTTTTGTGGTTACAACTTTGCACCATTTCTCTTATTTGAGAGATTATTGCAGCCTTTAGCCTCTCTGCTGGTTGGTTGTCATTCCTGAATATGCACCTTTTCATTTCCTTCCAGATAGCCCAGATGACCATCCTTGGTGTTAGAGTCCAACATAGGTTCACCATTTCATTTTTGTTGTATCTCTCATTCCATTCTTTGATGGTAGATCTGATGTCCCCCCTGACTCTGTTCGATTGGCGGTAGATGTATGCCACCCAATCCCAAATTTCGATTATGTAGCTACATTCATCGAGGAGGTGATCAGTTGTTTCCTCCTTGACCTCACAAAGATGACAGCGAGAGGGACCTGTGAATCCACTTTTACCGAGGTTCTCTCAGGTTAAAATTCTGTTGTGTAGAACTATCCATACAAACATTTTGATTTTTGGCCATTGGTGGCTCTTCCAGATCTTGTCCCATTGTGGTTCCGGATTTTCTTGGTCTTGGCCCGCGTAAGACCATGATTATTTTAGGTAAAATTCACCCCCATTTTTCCTGCCCCACCTCAATTGATCATCTTCTTATGAGACCTCGATTTTCCTTTTCCCCAATTCCCCCTCCACCTCTTTCATTATTGCTTCGATCTGGGCTTAATTTTGTGGATTAAGCTTGTCCCAGATCCTCCATCTGCTGCTTCCTTCTCTTTGCTTCCAGTATTGATGGATTTCCATTTTTCCTTGCCCAAGCATTTCCTGTTTGAGCTCCTCCATGTCTAGATTTTCCAATCTGGGGGCCTGTTGCCACACATCCTCCTAGAACCTTGTTGTTCTTCCATTTCTGACTTCCTAGAAGCTATGATTCTGTATCCAGTTTTTATTTCTCCAAGTGAGATTCCAGATGGATGACCCCTCCCTTGTGCCTATGAACCAAATTCTCTCATGGTCATTGATGTTCGGGTCATATTTTCCTTTCCATAGATTTTCCCATGGCGCCGAATTTTATTTTACCCATCTCCACCAAAGCTTTGCCCCACAGGCCTCGTTGGTTACCTGTGGGCCTTATAGCCCCAAGAATCCCTTGCTCTTCGGTATACATACCTTATCTTAGGCCACCAGGGCCCATTTATTTTTGGTCTTTGCTCCTATCCATAATAAATCCCTTTGGATGGCTCTTATCTTTTGTAGTATGCCTTTGGGGGCTGGAAACACAGGCATCATGAATGTCGGAATTTCTTGTAGGACCGTTTTGGTGAGGATAAGCCTTCCATCTAGGTTTAGAGATCTGTACGTCTTATTTTTTACCCTCTCTTGCAATTTATTGATAAATCCTTCCCACATTGCATTTATGCATGCTCTATCTGTCAGGGGGATTCCCAAGTATTTTGTTAGAAGTGTTTTACGTTCAAAGCCTAGAATATTGGCCAAGTTTCTTTGAATTGTCGAATTAGTGTTGAAAAAACATATCATGGACTTGGAGTGATTGATTTCATCCCCTGAGGCTTCCCCAAAGTCTTCTAATATATTTTTATAATCCTTTGCTTCCCTTACCGTGGGTGTGCCATGGAGCAGGGTGTCATCAACGAATTGTTGGTGTGTTGAGGTAGGATAGTTTTCAAACGGTTTGAAGCCTTTTATTTCACCAGTTGCTGTTTTGTTTTTTATACTTCTGCTCAACCCCTCCATCATTAGAATGAAAAGAAAGGGGGATAACAGATTCCCTTGTCTAATGCATGTAAACAGATAGAAAGGTTTGACTAGGGCTCCATTAATTAACATCGAGAAACTTGTTGTTGAGACTAGAGTGATGATCCACCTGATCCAATGTTGGTCAAAACCAAAATATTCTAGCATCTTGGCCATGTAGTTACAACTTATTTTGTCATAACCCTTCACTAGGTCAAGTTGGATTATCATCCCCCCTCTCCTTTGACTTTTCAAAGTGTGTATTATCTCATGGGATTGGATGATATTATCCAAGATTTGTCTCCTTTCCACATAGCCCGCCTGTTCCTGTGAAATCAGTGTAGGAAGGAGTGGATTCAATCTATTGGCTATGACTTTGGAGATTATCTTATAAACCACATTGCACAAATCTATTGGACTGTAGTTATCATGAGTTCTAGATTCGTTTTATTTTGGGATAAAATTAATCATTGTGGCGTTTAAATATTTTAGGATGGAGGTCGAGCGTTTGGAGTCCTCCACTACCCCATATATGTCAAACTTACCACATCCCAACATGATTTGAAGAATTCCACTTTGAGGCCATCTGGGCCTAGGGCCTTTCAATTAGGAATCTCCTGGACCACTTGGTTGATTTCTTCCTCTATTATGAGTTTGCATAGGTTGACATTATGCTCTTCTGTGACCAATTTGTGGATGTGTTGATTTATCCTCTGGATGGCCACAGATCTGTCTCTGTTGGGATCTTTGGCTATCCCTTGGAAGTTATTTACCAATGTGTTTTCAATGTCCTAGTGGGATTCTCTTTCGATCCCATCCTAATCCCTGATCTTCAAGATTTGTTTATGAGACCTTCTTGCTATGGTTGTTCTATGAAAAAACTTGGTGTTCCTCTTCCCTTCTTTAAGCCACCTTATTCTATATTTTTGGCACCAAAAGGTCTATTCCTTCTTACATATTGCTTCCCAATCTTGGATCATTTGGTTTTCTTCTTTTTTCCGATCCTTTGGTTATCCCTCTTGGATACAAAGTTCCTACAACTTCCTCATCCTATCCTCGATGTTTTTTTTCCCCTGGTCTATGTTCCCAAAGACATCTATGTTCCACTCCTTAAGTTTTTGTTTGATGTACTTGAGTTTCTTGTCTAGTTTGAACATCCTTGTACCTTGATCCGGGAGTTCCCCCTTCCACCATTGGCTGATGTTCTCCTTGAATGTGGGGTGGTCGATCCAAAATTTCTCAAATCTGAATGGTTTGTTATTTAGTGTGGTCTGGAAATTTTCTTCCAATTACATTGGCCAGTGATTCGATCCCCCCCGGGGGTGAATGTTGCAATCCAAAGATAAACCTTGCATAATGATGGATTCTAAGACCAGGAACCTGTCTAGCCTTATGGCTACTTGGTGGTGACCTAGTCATTTGTTATTCCAGGTGAACTATCCATTGTTGGTCCTGATGTCCACAAGCTCCATTGTGTCTATGAAAGATGACAAATCTTCCGCATCCCTATCCAGTCTTCGGGTACTCCCTTTTTTCTCATCTAGAGTAGTAATGATGTTGAAATCCCCAGCCAGAATCTAGTGGAGGTTACTGGTTCATTATTTTAGATTCTCTAGGTCTAAGAGCATTCTCCTCTTTTCCTCCAGCACCTGGGGGCCATACACATTCGTGCATAGGACCTCCATCGTGTTCCCTATAACTTGCATGTTAACAAAAAGTGTGTGTCTCATGGCTTTCGTTGAGAGTAGGTTCATCGGTTGTGGGTTCCACAAGGTGAGAATTCCTCCTGCCGTCTGTTGGCTTTCTACAACTAGTATCTTGTACTTGCTCCCGTGTTTTTTACTGATTGTTTCCATTCTATCCATATTGCATTTTGTTTCTTGAATGAAACATAGATCAGGTTGTTCCTTTCTCAGTCTATTCTGATGGATTCGTTGTTTACGTGGGATGTTTAGGCCTCTTATATTCCAAGTGATAATATTCATTTAAACAGGTGGGGGGGAGTTGGGCAAGAGATTTTTAATCTTACCTGAGTTTATCAGCAGGGCTCCTAGTTCTTGTAGGGAAACGATGTTTGATTTCCTACCTTTATTCCTCCTTGCCTGCTTGGGTGATTGTTGTAGCTGTCCATATCCTATTTTGATTCCCAGGTGTCCTATATTTCCATGCATGCACTTGGTTCCTCTGGATTTTTCTTCCTCCCTTAGGAGGAAGATATATTGAATGCGATCCAGTTGCTCTGCTGGCACATTGCCAACTCCCTACCTTTTCCATTGTTCTAGTATGTTCAGGAGGTCTATCCCTTCCCCTTCCATGTCTCTGATATCTAGGTCTTATGTTCCCACCTCACTTGGTGTCATATCAACATCTCCATCTACCTCCTGTATTGGGGTGTTGGCATATTCGTTTTCTCCTTCCATAGAACTCGCGTTGCCTCCCGAATCTCCCTTGTTTTTTGGATTTTTTGTGTTCTCATGAATTACCTGTTTACTTGTTTCCCTGGATTTCACTCTTTCCTCTCTACCTTCTTCCCCCTGGTTGGGGCTGCCCCTTCCTTATACTCTACTCTTGGCTTCCGGGTTGTTTCTTGTTGGGGCGTTGCCTTGTCTTTTATTCCCTCTTCCTTTGTGATTTAGCCTAAAAAAACTATCCTCATCCTGTTGTTGTTTGGTATTTTTGATTCTTGCTTTTTATTGAGAGGGAATTCTCTTAGTATATGTCCATGTTCATGGCACCTTCTGCATCAAAACATGATCTACTCATATTATACACTTTGGATCCATTCCTCATCCCTAAGCTCTAGGCTTATGGCTTCAGGGAGAGCTCCCGAGACATCCATCTCTATGCAGATCTGTGCATAGGATGTGTATCTTCCTTTTAATGTTTCTTTCGATGTCTTGACATATTTTCCAAGCTTGTTCCCTATTGCTTCAAAGGTGGATGAAAACCAGTAATCAAGAGGTAAGGAGTAAAGTCGTAGCCAAGCTGGGACATTTTTAAAGGTTTCTTTCTCCGGGGAGAATTTTTCCTCCCATGGACGCATGTACAACTCTGTTGAGTCATGGAAATATGGCCCCCCTCAAAGATTTTATCCCTGCCCTCTAGGTTCATGAAGATTGTTGTAAAGAAACATTATGATCCTAGGTGGAGTTCAACCTCTCCACTCAGCGACCATTGGTATTTTATCCAACTGTGCAGAGTCTTTTTTGTGGGCCACGGGACCATAAACTTGCATATTAGTGCATGTGTCTTCATTAAATCCCGAAAGATTTGAGTTTGGGGGTCTTCCAGGATAACTTTGGGGATCAAAGTTGTTTTAGGTTTACATGGGTTATGACCACCTACCCCACTAGGGTTTGTCGTTTCTTGCGTATTGTTTTAGGCTTCTCTAGCCTCCTCCCCCACGCGATCACTTTTTCTTTGGTTAACCTCTTGATTTATTTTCCATCCCTGATCCCGAGGTGTCGGCCAGGGGTTCCTTAAAACCGATGTCGTGTGGGCCTTTCCCTCTATCCACCACTACTTTCTTGTAGGAGGGTGTTCCACTCCCTCCCCCTCTGGTAACCATGTTGGTCATCGTTGCTAAAACCATAACTGATAAACCCTCGACCTAAAACTTGTCATAGGATGTCAAAACAATCTAAAAGTTAAAACAATAAAAAATGCATTATAAAAACAATTTTAAAAAAATAAACAATTTAGAAACAAATAAAGCAAAATAAAATATATTTAAAAAGAGAATATTAATTAAAAATAAACATAAAAAAAACCATGAAAGTGTGGGGTAGTGATTCCCATAATCTCATCACACTCTTGCTCGACCCTAGTCCCCTCCCATGCCAAACAAGAGCATGGAATTCATCACTCCTTGATGGGATAACACTTTCTCACACTACCCGTAGTGCATGTCATCACATCCTCCTCCTACCTATCCCTATCCCCCTCCCCTCACACCGTACTTCATCACATCCCCCTCTCACTCGTCCCTATCCCCCTACCCCTCCCATGCAGAGTAGCGACAACATAAAAGCTACCACTCTATTGGCATGGGAGGGGTGGGGTTTTAAGGACGAGTGAGAGGGTGATGTGATTTCATGCGAGAGTTGGGAATGGGGTGGTAGGAAATTCCAGAAATTATCCTCATGCATTCCCCACTTTTGTTGTCACCGCTTAACATAATGTATTTTTTATTGTTTTAACTTATTTTTTAATTTGATTAATTTTTAATTTGTATAACTTCTTCTTCTTAATTTTTTTCCTAATTTGTATTTTGTATTTTGTCCTCATGAAAAATATCATAATTTTTATTTTTAAGTAGAAAAATAAAAAAAACATTTTGCGTAAATACATGCTAAAACATGTATTTTGATCAAGATTTTGAGCATAAAAGATGCTCGGTAAATAGAGCACACCAAATCCTGCCTAGAACCGATCCAAAAGAGACCCCTAGAAGGTCACAAAATATCCAAGTAGGACTTATAAGGACAAAGTAAGTTCCCACATAACATAAAGAAGAAATATTGGGGTTGAACCCATAAACCAAAACTAATAAAACCAACAAAACAGAATTGGGCTACCAAAAAAGACGAGCAACTATTAATTATAGCTATGACCAGAGCATAAAGTCACAATACATATAGGTAGGTCCCAATCCTAAAAATGAACAAGATATTGAATCATAAAAATCTTATGAAAGACCTCAAAAAAAATAGGACATTTCCTTCAGTACATACAACAACACCACTTGTGTCGAAAGACGAGTAAAAAAGGAGCAGGGAACTTAGAACAATGATTGTTGGATGTATTTAGATTGAGAATTTCCATTTAATTCCTTGAATTTAATGTGTTCGTGAGCCAAATGAATACCTACCTTAGAGAGGTGATCGAATTCCCGGTTGAGATCGCTAGAGGAGGGGTTGGCCCCTGACATGATTCACGAGAGTAAGCATTGAGTTGAGGAGAGTGTCCCATTATTGGTTTAGAAGGATGGATTTCTTTGCCCCACTTTAATATCGCCATTTCCATGTTCTCTGAGGTGTCTCTGAAATCCTCTATATTAGTGTCCATATCCACTTTTCCACCAACCCGCCCTTCCTCAAATGATCTTCCTTTGAGGGACTTACTCGTTGACAACTTTTTGGATTTTGTCGAGGGACTTACTCGTCGACCACTTCTTGGATTTTGAGGATTTCATCCCTGTTTTTTGGCCATGAAAATAAAATTTTCATTGACTTGGAATCTGGTCATGCTTGTGGAATCCCCTGCACCTGAAGGGTATTCCTTCGTAATCCATATTTTGAATTACGGTCTTTTCCCCTATATTCAGAGTCATTTCTTTCGCTAACCCACCTATCATATCCACTGTAACCAACATCCTAGACAATGTCATTTCATCCCCTATTTGAAAGCTCATGTTGACTTCTAGAAAATATCCAATTGCATTTCCAATAATGCGAAATCCCTTAGGAGTCCAGAGTTCAAGCGGAAAACTAGGGAGGCACACCCGTAAAGGTTCCATATCCATTATGTTTGAATTAGGGTAAAAAAGGGGGTTCCACCATTTTAGAAGCAATGACAAGGAGTCTAAAGACCAAGAGGATTTCAACACCCACGCTACATTTGCAGAGGAAGATAATTTGAATAGGATACATCCTTTTTCCAATAGCTTGATTGTAGGGAGATAGCTGAGGCATTTGGACCAAGATTTTGCAACCCAATCCTTGATATATTTTGCATCAAAACGTCATCCTCATGTCTTTCCTACTACCGCCAAATATGCCATTTCTTGAACCTGTGACATCGTAATATCCTTTCCCACTTCAATGAGAATATATCTACCCAAATATTTCACGCATTTGGTTTTATTCTTCTCTATGGAAGAGGGTTCGGGTGCGCCCTCAATCCCATTCGATTGTTGAAGAGGAGGATATTGAAACCCTACCTTTGGTGAGCCAACTTGGGAGTGGATATTATTTAGAAGGGAAGCCACAAATGATGCACAATCATGGTTTGATACACCCTTGTCTGGAGGTAGGACATTGGACTAAGGAGGAAAAGAGACGACGCTATTTCCAATCTCACCCTTTGTTCCAGGTGTATTTCCAAGATCCTGGAAGAAATCTTCGAAACAAGTTGATTCTGAAAAAAAAAATTCCTTCTAAACAGGGAAATCACCAAACTTCAAACGAAAAGGGGCCAAAACCAAACCCTCCAAGGGATCAAGGATAAAAGGCGCTTTCCCATTTGTGGTCCAAAGACTATCCAATGGTTTTGGGACCAAGATCCTGAACCCTTCTTCCACCCCTGATTGCAAACCCAGGCCCACCTCAAGGGAAAATGACATCACAGGTGGGGAGGTTGGGTTGGGGATCTCCATCGGCTTGAGAGTCGGAAGATGTGTCACAATATCCTCCATACTTTTCGTAAATGGATACCTGCTTGTAGGAGACAAACCGTTACCACCACTTGGTACCATCCAAATTAGATGAGATTCTAAATGGTCTGCGGAATAGTCTATTTCCTCCTCATAAACCACCATAAGAGTAGACTATGAATCCATCAAACCGATTCTTTGAGAAGAAAATTCCCTCACCTAGACGAATATGTGTGAAGGTTTTCTAATAGGCAAACTATAGTTGCTTGACACAGGTTACCCCATGGCTAGGTAACCTCAGAAACCCTCAATCTCTCGAAGTTGTCCGCACACCCCTCTAATCTCAATATGCCCTTCCCCTCTACTCTTTTGTTCCTAATTTGTATTAAATGTGTGTTTCTTTTAATTAATTCTTTTTTAAAGGAGAATGATGTTTTTTTTTATCTTAATTTTTATGTCTAAAAAAATCTACTTTTTTTTTTATTCAAAAGATATTGTTTTCCTTTTTTTTGTTTTTATTTTTTTTATGATCGTTTTTGCAATAGAATTGGTATTTAAAGACATGGTTTCAAAAATGTTGTAATTTTAAGTTTGAAAAAAGAAACAGGGGCCTATTTTCGATTTAGGAGTTGGTTTTATGATTTTCTTTACAAGAGTATAGTTGCCTAGGCCACAAACTCAAATTTAAAGTTGCAATATTGTCCTCAAAAAACGTGGGTGGTGTTATTGATAGCACCACTTTTCAATTCATGAATTGATTTTAATATTTTGGTTGAAATGGCACAAGTTGTTAAGGCCATAGTGTCAAACAAGTTGTAATTTTAACCCTAAAAAATTGGTGCTACAAGTAGTGCCACTTTTTAATTCAAGGGTTGATTTCAAAGTTTTGGTTAGTAACATGATGAGGTTGTTAAGGTGATGGTCACAAAATATTATAATTTTCACCCCCCGAAAAAAGGGTGCAACTGGTAGGACCACTTTTTGAAATGAGGGTAAAAACAGTCACTAAATGTGACATCTAAAAAAATGAGAACTTTGGATGGTTCTTGTCAAGTTGATAACTATGTTGATTATGAGATCATATATAAAAGGAAAAGATAATATAGTAGTTGATGCTTTGTCTAGGAAATATGAGGATGAAGGGGCTCTTTGCTAGACTTTCCTTCTATATACCTAATTGGTGTGTTGAATCCTGCCAAGAATGGTTTTTTAATGATAGGGTGGTTCAACTCATCAACATGCTTCAAGATGACCCTAATCCCCATAAAGGCTATACTTGGCAGTGGGATACCTTGCAATATAAAATATGCATATTTCTAGTGTAGAATTCTACTTTCAGAAAAGGGTGTTATAGGAGCTACATTCATGCATGACCACCAATCAATCTTGGTTTCAAAAACTCTATGCACGTGTTAAGTGCTCTTTATTTTAGGTAGGCTTGAAAAAGGACATCCAAAATTTTGTAACTTCATGTGAATCCTATCAAAGGGACAATGTAGGAATGATGAAGAGTCCAGGGGAATTTCAACCACTACCAATACCAACCACTATATGGATTGTCATTTCTATAGATTTTATAATAGGACTTATAACAATTAGAAACAATCGGTCATTATGGTAGGTTCCAAATATACTCACTTGTGTACCCTACCACACCCATTTACACCCTCCATAGTTTCCCAAGTTTTCATGTATGATATTTTTAAGTTTCATGATATTCCCACTTCCCTTGTGTTGAACCGTGATCCCAAATGCATCAACAAATTTTGGTAAGAGTTGTTTAAACTCCAAGAAATCTAGTTGAACATGAGCATAGATTATCACTCTCAAACAAATGGTCAAACATAAGTAGTCAACAAATGCTTGGAAACCTATTTGATATTATTTACTTAAAAAAGACAACACCAATGGGAACAATGTATACTCCTTACCAAATGGTGATACAATGCCACTTATCATGGTGCTACCAAAATAACACCACATGGAGTTTTATATGGCCAAAAAACCCCTTTCAGTGGCTTCATATTTACTTGGCACATCCAAGGTTCATGCAGTAGATTGCATGCTTTACACCAAAGAGGCCATTCTATACACAATCAACGACAATCTAGTGATGGATCAAAACTACATGAGGTAATACAATGACCAACATCGATCTCATATTTATTTTGCAAAAAGTCAAGCATTTAGTCACCTTCAAACTTATAAGTAGACTTGTCTCAAAGAAAAATTCCACCAAAAACTCACACAAGAATTCTATGGACCCTATCAAATCCTCTAGGGCATTGGACAATTTGTCTCTAGATTGGTTCTTTTATCCCACTCTAAGATCCATCTAGTCTTTCATGTGTCCTATTTGAATAATGTAGTGGGAGAAAATTTCCACGTTCAATCTAGCCTTCCAGAAATTGATGAAGAACTGGAATTATTTTTACCACCTAATACATTGACTATGCTAATACAACATCCGAGAATTTGTTTATCTAGTGGAAGGATATGCAACCAGAAGATGCCACTAGGGAACTAGTAGATATTTTACATCAATTTCCACTCCTCCATCCTTGAGGACAACACTACTTTTGAAGGGGAAGGGCATGTTAAGGTTCTACCCTAACCTCCCTACTTTGGGTACTTATTAGTACTTATTCAATCAATGTACGAGTCCATCTTATTTAAATAATTACTATTAGATAGTTAGTAGATAGTTTCTTAATGTAAAAAGGGTAATATTGATTAAATAAGGCCCACTAGGTAGTTGTTACACATTAATGGAATGATCATATGTAACTATGGGTTTTGTTATTAAGAATATATTTATAGAGCTAGAAGAGTAGGGTGTGTTTCATGAATTGTTGTTATTATAATTGGAACTATGTTTATATGAGATTTCCCCCTTGAAGAGGCATGTGAACATTGGTCACTCTTTTGGAGATATTTAATACAAGGGGTATATTCTATATATTCAATCTTGTATTCTCTTGTATTTTCTTTTATTGATTTAATTTCTCTAAACATTGTCCATGCTCGATTATTTTATTGATTAAGTACAATACACTTCTGATTGTTTCCCTCAACATGACTACAATCATATTTATTTTTACAAAAGATCAATCCAAAGCTTTGAAAAACTTGGTAAGGTATCATAAGCATAAACACCCTAAACAAAAGGAATCTGGGAATGAACAAGTCCATTCAAAGAAATGGACACCAACTCCTGATCCTCGACATGTGTTCTAACAATATCCAACTGAACTCTCAAGTCAATGATTCCAATCAAGTATCTCACCATAATATTTGTCTTTATCATATAGACGACTCAAATTTAGTTTCGCAAGATCATCTATTGATAAGAAAAAGAGTTTTGAAACAACTTAATCAAATCTTCAAACATGACCTTATATTCTTCTCTACAATGTGAGAGATGAAATAATCCTCCACAAAATAAAGAATGATTCTTTCAAAGTCTTGGATTCATTCTTCCAATAAGCATCCAACTATTTTGGATGAGTAGGTTCTATAATCACTTTCATAAAATTCTCCCAAAGATCAGATCCCTTCATAAGTATATAAATCCTAAGCTTCCATGGAACAAAATTTTAAGCCTCTTCTAACCTATCATACTCTCTAAGACCGGGAGTCATATTACACATCCTAAGTGCACAAATCGACAATATATGAACTAGATAAAACCCTTTCTAGGGTTCAAACGCTTATTTAAAGTGACTTGGGTTTCACACCCAACAACATTAACAAGGTCAAGCACCTCTCCCGTGTACACCCACTAGCATATTTGGCCGATTTTGCGACGGTTGTTTCGACGCTTATGCGACGTTATGTTGTTGATATGGCGACGAATTTGGAGTCTCTGAAACGTTGGTTTAGGTGACATGGCCTTTGCGACGAACTTGATCCAACGTCGCATAAGCAATGATATAGGCAAACAATATTAAACCAACTTTTTGTCTATATTGTGACCACAACTTTTATAGTTAAATTGACGCATCATTAGAAGTTGTCGTCGCCTATTCGACGACAAATTTTTGTTGTTTATGTAGCTAAACCAACGCATCAATAGAAGTTGTCATCGCCTATTCGATGACAACTTTTGGGTGTTTATGTGGTTAAACCGACGCATCAAAAAGACGTTGTCGTCGCCTATTCGACAACAACTATTCGATGTTTATATAGCAAAACAGTCACATCGATAAAAGTTGTCGTCGCCTATTCGACGACAACTTTTCGATGTTTATATAGCAAAACCGTCGCATTGATAAAAGTTGTTGTCGCCTATTTGACGACAACATTTTGATGTTTATATAGCAAAACTGTTGCATCGATAAAAGTTGTCGTCGGATATGCGACGACCAAAATTTATTTAGAAAAAAAATAAAAAATTATTTTGGGCATCAATTTTGATATCAATATTAATATGAATGTTAATATTAAATCCCAAAGGGTATTGCAAGAGACGCATATTGATTTCACAAAGCCTTGGGACTTCTTTGATGGAGCTTATCAAGGCTCTCCAAAAATGTGTGGGGATGGAGTCGTACTCTTTTTAGATCATTACCACTTCTTCTCCTTAAAATATGGAGTAAGACTGGGAGCAAATAACATGGTTCAATTCTACACCCTCTAGATGTTGATGAAAGTGACACTTGAAAAAAATATTAGGTGTTTGCAAGTTCTTGGAGATTTTAAGTTGTTGATGGATTGGGATAATGGAAAATTTAATATTACATATTTGGTTTATGGTTAGAATGAATTATGAACTATTTTCCCTACACATAGTGTCTCCACTAGTGAACTACTGAAACAATGGAGTACATCTCTCTATCATAATTTTAATAGTTGTGGAATATGTCATTGAATGTCCCTAATTAAAATGCAGTCGAATGATGTTGTTGTGTCATATGACGACCCATCCCATAGTCATATGCATCATCTTATATATCAAAAAGATGATCTATATATAGTAGTGTAAGCATAGGTGCACCGCATAACTTTGACCTCTTCACTTCTTCAAAAGCTCATTGTTGCACCTTGATCTATATTATGAAGCCTTGTTTCCTCAAATTCCCTCTTAAGATTTAGTTAAATTATCAGGTCAAGTTTGAGAATCTTGGAACAGAGGGTCTATAGAAATTAACCAATACCAACAAAATTTGAAGTTCTATGATATTATTTAGCATAGAACAATAGAGAATCACTACCAACTTATCAAAATCAACTCGGATTCCTTACTGGACAATTTCAAACTCAATGTAACCAATGGATGGCATTGAAAACAAACACTTGGAAAGATTAAGAAATCGGTCAAATCCTTCTAACCTCAATGAGCTCTTGAATCTATCATCGTATCGCATCATTCTTACATATATATTTGTGATAAAATGACCCATTTTATAGTGGTGATCATACTGCCAAATAAATCTAATGGTGTACCACACAATGCAATGGTACTCCTTGTGGATCTATGAATACATCAGTACACTATTTCAGGGTTG